>JAHBCN010009852.1:0-32500 GCA_019359885.1 Listronotus oregonensis
GGGGAAAATTTTAAATAACGAGAACTTTTCAAAAATTTTTTTCTTTTTATTACTAATTTTTAATTCTAAAGGAAAAATTTGGCCTCCGCTTTCATGCAGTCATACGGTTTTTTTAAAACGCATTCGCCAACCAAATCCAAAGGGTTTTTTTTCCCAAAAAAACCCTTTTTTTTAAATTTTCTTCAAAAAAAGAACTAACTAACAAAGAAAAAAAAAATTGTGCCGAAACATTGGTTTAGGCAAAACCTGTTTCTAAATGCAAAAAAAAAAATTTTTCAAAAAAAATATTTTTAGGAAAAAAAATGGTCTTTTTTTTTCCATAAAATTTTTTTGGGTTAGTTGTTTATGGAATGAGTTGACTTTTAAAAAAAGGGGGGGCACCTCCCCACTATGCTTTTGTTGCAATTTAATAAAACTTTCCTCCTGGCTTATGGATCGGACAAAACCAGTGGGGCCTGCAAGGTCACCAGATTAAACCCTTAGATTTTTTCCTGTTGGGTAACTTAAGGGAAAATTTAAAAAACTAACCAGAATCTCTAAGGATTTACGTCAACGGATCATTGATGAATGTCGGAATATTAACCTGAAATGCTTCAGAACGTCCGAAACCGTTTTAAAAAAAACCTGTATGACTGCAGGAAGAGGGGCCAACTTTTTAACATTTTAAAAATTTAAAAAAGTTAGTAAGTAAAAAGAAAAAGTTTTAAAGTAAATGTTCTCGTTAAAAATCATCCCCCCCCCCCCTTCGTAGGTTCCCCTTAAAAAAACAAAACTGTGCTTAGAAAAAGACTTTTTAAAAAATAAATGGCCATTAAAAATTTAAAGATGATAAAAAATTATTTTTTCAATTTGACTTGTTTTAAATTCAAAATTATTTTCTCAAAAACTACTGCATAAATTAAAAAAACTAGGAAGCCTTGAAAAGAGGATTCGATGTTTTAAAATAAGTACAGTTGACCCTTTTCCCTTAAGAATTTGGGGAATCTCCCCCCCAAGGGGGGGGTGAGATTCACCCAGATTAATTTGGATTTTTTTTTTTTCATAAAAATATTTTTTTTAAAAAAAAAAAAATTTTCTTTTAAAAACGGTTTTTCCAGACCTAAACTAATGTAGGGGACTTTTTGTTTATTTGAAGCTAACTTTTTTTTCCGAAGAAAAAATTTTTAAAATGGTTTTTTCGAAAAAACCCGTCGCATTGGTTTTTTAAATACCGAACCCGGAATTTCAAATATTAATTTTTAATTTGGAGTTATTTTAAAATTAAATTTAAAACGTTTAAATGGAAAAATTAGTTATATAATGAGCTGTACAAATATGTTGGTAGCAAATATAACCATAATAAACCCAAAATTTTATTAATGGGGTAAATAAAAAGATTTTTACAAAAAAAGTAAAAGGTATGTCAAATTTTTCAGTGATTTTCAGTTTTTTTCTGTGTTTGATATCTAGTTTTTAAAAAATAACCCATATAAAATCAAAACTTTGGATTCACATAATTTTTAAATTTTAAAATAAAAAACGGAATGCAAACCCAAGATCACAAGATTAAGTGAATAATTTCGAATTTCACTTTCAAAAACCCAGACGTTTAAAGTAAAATTTTTCCAAATTTATTAGTGCTTGTAAACTTGTGTTAGATTAAGAAATTTTAGAAAATTAATTATAAAATAAATGTAGATAAAGTCAGTCCGTTTATAAATGAACAAAGATAAGAAAGTAGAAACAACAGTGATGGGGTGGTTCCGTCACGCTAATGACGATTAAAAAGGGGGCAGATTGTGGTGGAGTAAGTTGTATAATTTTTAAGTAAAAGTTTTTTAAAAGGATAAACTTTAATTTGGGTTGTTAACGATAAAACAAAATAATAAATAAAAAGTTTCCATACTTCTTTAAAATGTTAAATGGTTTATCTCTAGTTTACTTACATTTATAAAAATAATTAAATTTTCCATTTTTGTAAACCCAACAAACCCCTTTAGACATGTAAAAGGAACATTTTAATTTAAATTTTTAATTTAAAAAAGTATAATATAAGTCAAAAATAAAACAAAGTCAAATAATTATCACACCATAAAAAAAAGTTTTCTAACAAAAAAATTTTTAACCTTTTTAAAAAAAATTTTTGGATCCGTCTTTATTTGATATTTAAACCAGATTTTTGGGAAAGGGTGGAATACACGTTAAATAAAGGTCAAAAAGATCTTAATAAAAAAACCATTTTTAGTTTTTTACTGTAATTGTGCCTTTTTTTTAAGTTTCAAATAAAAGATTTATTTTTTTTTTTTAAATTGGTGTTTTTTGATTCATAAATACATAGATTAACAACTATCAAGAGTTTTTTTTTTTAAATAATGGTCTCTTTGCTTTTAATTTAAACATCTTTTTTTAGAATCTGCACTCTCCCAAATCTTCAAAATGAAAAGAAGTAATCCACTTAAAATCTTTGGACAGATCTAATAAAATTGCCAAAACGTGTCTATTTTCAGCTATTGATTTTAACACTTTTGTCATGGCTAAATAGACCACATTTACTGTTAATTGTCCTTTTCTAAATCCATATTGACAGTCTAATAACACTACTCTCATCCAAAAATGTATTTCTACTTTTTTAAATATCTAATGTTTTTATTTTTATAGATTGCTAATTTAATATAAGTAATTTCTAATATGCTAAAAAAGCGTCAGTTTTTGAACAAAAATTAATTTAGATACCATTTAGAGGTTCCAATATTATATCGGCCACTTTCTTTTAGATTTTTTAATGTTAACCTTAATAGGCATATATTTTTTTTTTTTTTTTTTTTTTTTTATCTTGGGACAGTCCACGAAGGCTGATGCCTAAGTACTAACGTACCGTGGGTGTCTTCAGTGTGGTGAGAGGGAGTTTGTTCACACGGGACTTAAATTTTTGGAGATTGGGAGGAGAAGGAAAAACTTCTGCGGGCAGCTGGTTCCATAGTCTTGACACTCTAGGGATGAAGGAACGAAGAAAGCGGGAAGTTCGGGGCCTCTCTAACTGAACTGTAAAAGGATGCATACAAGTTGCACTACGTGTTGCTCTGTTGGGAGCTGCCAGAGAAGGAATTATACTGGATAACTCCTCTGAGCAGAAGCCGTGAAAATACCTATAGAAGAGCGACAGATCCCCTACAGCTCGACGGTGGGCAAGAAGAGGAAGCCTTGCTGTGAGCGTTGGATCATTAATAAGACGAACGGCTCTTCTTTGAATGGAGTCCAGTATGCTAAGTGTTGTAGGGGACGCCATTCCCCAGACATGAGAACAATATTCTAAAGAGGGTCTGATTTGGGATACATACCTAAAGTCAGCCTTGTCGCTTGTACGTGAGGGAGAGAGATAGAATAATAAGTATAGTACCTATCTCTCTCGTTCCGTATGCTGATTGGTCCTTGGTAGGAATGTATAAACCCCTCTCCGCCGACCACTTAGCACGCGGAGCAAGAGAAAAAGGTGTAATGACTTATTCTTCTATCTCTCTCAGGTTCGGCCGAGCGGCAAATTACCTCTACGTAGATCCAAGTCTACTAAATTACGGAAATATTACAAAACACTGATTTGTTTATTATCCACATAACAAAACCGCTTATGTAAATCCCTAGAAAACCCCTTTATAACGTGAGTTAAATAACGTGAATGTTTCAAAATATGTGTTAAGTCTAACCAATACAAAAAACGTAACGAAGCCGTGTAACTTTCGTAACTAGAACGTTGTATTTTTAACGTAACTACAATTTTGTTTTGCAAATTGGGTATTTTCACGTTTTTTAGAAAACATATAAAATGATAGCTAATATGCATATAAATCGTATAGTAACCTCAAAAAAAATAATAAAAATACATTTCAAGCAAAAACTGCCGTTTAAAATTCAAACGCAAACAATTGGCGCCAAAACGAGCTTTCCGAAGGTCATTGCTGTCTGACGTCACAGACCGTACAAAGAGTGAAGCGACATTCGTGTTTCAAATACATTTTCACCTTTAAAGCGAGTTTAAATTTTATTACGGCGTTATTTACGTGGTTACAGTCGAAAAAATTTAGGGTGCAGTTACTATCAAAAAAAATTAACAGCTGTTTGAATAAATAATATGTCCGAAGTACATAGAAAATGGTGTTTTGTGCCCCTTTGCACGAGCACGTCTGTGAGTACACCAAACAAAATTTTTGTACGTGTGCCCCGGGGAGATTATGAGCGTAGGAAACGATGGTTTAAAGCAGCAAGACGTGATATGACAAAATCAAAAAGTGAATTTTTCTGATGTGAAGACCACTTTAATGTAAGTTAAAAATAAGGTTATAATTAACAAATACATAAATACCTACTTAAGTATATTTTTTCTAATTTAGTTGGAAGAAGACATGGAAAATTATGTACGTTTTAAGATGATGGGTGGAAAAATAATTATGAAGCAGGAAGTAGTTCCACATATTTTTGATTGCCAACCAGATCGAAAAAGAACCGCAAGTCATGTTCCTGAACGTTCTTTGTATATGAAAAGACAAAGAAAACGCTTGGTCTTAGATGCTCTAACTGAAGAGGAGCAGCATTTTGTTGATCAGTCATTAGATACTCCTTCAACTAGTAAGTTTTTACACTGCTGGCACAATTTTCTGCTATACATTTTGTATTAATTTTTTTAGGTACGGCTCAGATGCAAGAAGTAGTGGAATTAATGCAGCAGGAATCCAGCAGCAATTTAAATGAACAAAAATCCATAGGCATTCAAGTTCGGCCTTTATTTCGTAGCAGATCTGTGCAGTGTAATTTAAAAGTTGCATCCCAGCATTTGGCAATTTCTCCGATCCATGTTTCGTATAGAGATACTGCTACGTCACCTCTTAAGAAAGTAGAAGGGGTTAAAACATTATTATTTCATGCAAGTAGCAGCAGTGAAAGTGAGAGTACGAATAAGTCAAGCTTATTCGTACCAAGTACAAGTACAGCAAGTAGTGACATGGACTTGGATGATAAAGATGAACATGAAAGGCAGGCAATCAGTGTGACATATCATATAACAGAGCAGAATCCAAAGTTTTACTTGGGGGTACCAAATATGTGGCTGCCACATTTAGTGAAGTTGTTGACTGCCAAAACAAACTTGACAAAGGACAATATTTACCTGACATTAATGAAAATTAAATTAAATGATTCATTTCAACGTTTGGGCCACATGTTTGGAATGTCCACTGGAAATGCATCAAAAATATTTGGAAAGACTTTGCTACAAATAGAACCTTATCTGAGCACACTAATTTTTTGGCCACCAAGTGAAAGGATTAAGTACTTTTTGCCAATTCCATTTCGAGCTCGATATTTTAATGTTCAGTCTATTATTGACTGTCTCGAAGTAGAAATTGAAAAACCCACAGACCCAATAAAGCAGGCTCTTACCTGGTCGGAATATAAAAAATGTAATACGCTAAAGTATTTAGTATCATCAACACCAGATGGTTTTATTAATTATATATCAAGCGGATATGGGGGAAGGATCAGCGATTCATTGTTAGTTCAGACATGTGGGTATCTGCAACAAGTACCTGCTGGATCAAGTGTTGTGGCTGACAGGGGTTTTAAAGATATTGCTAAATACCTGCATGAACGTAACTCTTATTTGGTCAGACCTCCCAGTGTTTCTTCTTCCACAAAACCCACTCGTGCTGAAGTTATGGAAAGCAAAAGGATAGCTAGCCTAAGGATTCATATTGAGAGAGTTATCAGACGTATAAGAGAATTCCAATATTTAAAGCCCCATTCCGTGATTAATCACAATTTAATTGCTCAGACTGATACAGTAATTAAAATTACATGTGGTTTAATTAATTTGCAGAACCCAATCATAAAACAGGAGTAAAGTTGTAGACATTGAGTGTTTAAGTGACCATTGTTAGGCATATTTATTTTGTTATATCTTAATTTGTAAGTAAAAGAATTTGTACATAAGGTTTAACTTCCATGTATTTCTCTATATATTTTTTTTAAATAAACGCCCCAGTGTTGCCTATGGTAACAATGGGAAACTTTAAAATGTATCTTCTTGGTAGGAAAAAAAATCAGATCATATATGAGATTTGTTTTTGCATTTATTATTTTATTGGAATTGACAGTATAGAAACATACCATTATTCATTTTTTTAAATTAGGTTAGTTTTACAAATTTATGTAATAGTGGGGGAGCTGGTGAACTATTTTGAGCAGGTTCTTGAGGGACTTAAAAAATGTGTGTAAAAGTTAAGGCCTGGCTGAAGGGTAGCGGTCCCCTACCAACCCTTCAAAAAAAACAAGGGTTGGTAAGGGGTCGTTACCCTTCAACCAGATCTTGACATTTATGTTTAGGGGTCCTTTAAGGACAATTACACAAATTTTCAAAATGCCTCAAGAACCTACTCAAAATTGTTCACCAGCTCTCGTACTATTACCAGATATTTTATAACAAAACTTTGTGTAGGAGTTTTTATATAGCTCATTATATATTTATAATTAAAGTTTACATCTATTCCCATTTTTTTTATAAAACGTTTAACTTACTAGGAAAATTAAAACACATATGGTTTTTGAAATCATTTACTGACAACTATTAAAAAGTTTTGGAAATACAAATTGTTTCCAAACTTTTACACTGGACAATGTTAGCTCATTTATAAACTGCTCATCCAAATCAATCTCTAAGATTTGCACTTTGTTTGATGTTTCAAAGTTCGGAGATGCAACACAAAACAAACCCTTTTTTTTATTAGCACATAACATCTGCAAATTAAGTTGCCCCCTAAATTTAGTTGTGATGTTATTGTCTTTAATATATGTTTTTATATTTTTTTCGCTGCTTGGACACTTGATTTCAACAACGTAATCTTTTGATATAGCATCAGGCGAAGCTCCAAGGACAGGAAACAAAGGCATTGTGAAGAATCCACACTCGTCAAATTTACACTTCATTTGCTGTTCCACACACCTCAACACTTTCTTTTCAAGCATTCTTCCCCTCTTCATAAATTTGGAGTCCCTCACTTTGTATGATCCTATTATAGACTCTATCAAAGTACCCTCTGGAGTATTGCAATGAGCAACCTCAAGTATTTTGGAAGCAGTAATTCGTCCAAATCGTAACTCATGCCATAATGGTGCTATTGATTGGGCTCTTGTTCTCTTTTCTGCCTCGGTACAAAGAGAGATATTCATTTGTGCTGTAGCAAATGTAAAAAAATCCTCACAGTCTATTCCACCTTTGTTTCTAAATTGTATCATTAACTTGTATAATGACAATTTTTCGAAAGCATCTTCATACGTAGCAGATGTATACTTAAGCAAATGTCCTGTCAAGTTATTGCTTTCAGCCACACTGCTTAATTCCCTACAAAATGAAGTTACATCACAAATGGGACGATTAACAGTTGTCTTCGAAAACTCTGCTGCTGTGGTAAATTTTAAGGAAGTTCCTACACCCGATAGCCTTGGTTTTTTCCAATATGAAGCAACTTCAGTTGGTGACGGTTCTTCTGTCCGGCGGTGCATCCACATTAAGAAGGCGAGAGCATGCTTGCAACCACCTGTAAAAGAAAATTTATATTACTTTTAAATAAAAATTATATTATTTATATTAATATTACAGTATATTGTAATGTGCATATGTCAAATCACAAAATAAAATACAATTTTATATTTAAAATTTACACCACGTGTGGATAAATACATCAAAAGGTACTGGACACTGACTAACAAGATAAAAATACAAAATACACTATAAATAGAGCTTGTGAAAGGTTTAAAGTAGTTTTTGTAAGAATAAAATACATTTGTTAATAAATTAAATATACATCACTGATGCTTAATATTAAATTATTTACCTGCAGCTGCTGCACAGTCTCTGCATTCAACGCTGATAACTCTTTCATCAACCTCATCCACCTTTAAGCAAACAACATAATTTTTCGAACGTATTCTATGCTCTGGGCAAACCTTGCACTGCACAGTACATAGATTACCCTCTCGTTTTAGCTCGACATATCCAACAGCACTGTCTCCATATTCTTCACGAGACGCCCTAAAAACAAATAAATAGGCATATTACTTATTTTTTCATGAACATAACCTGCCAACGATTATAACCTCAAATATGGGTTTTGTTTATACTAAGTTATTTATAATAATGGTAAAGTTGGCATATCTATTAAGTATTGTAAAAAGATGTTTTATTTTATTTAACACATAAAATAAATACTCACAATGCAGCTTTTGCACCTCTGATTTCTGCTGAATTAAAACGTTCGTCATTTTTAATGTAATCCATAACCATAAACATATCCACAGTGGGTAAATTGTTTGTAGAAGCCTTGACAAATCCTTCGCTAGCCATAATGAACGAAAACACTTTATTTAAGCCACACAAAATAAAACAAAATACTAATTTTGCCGAGATTTAACGTAGCACAGCTGGAAACAAATGAAATCGATATGTAAACAATCATACTTGTACGGTCTATGACGTCACGACCAATGAAAAGTCGTTTCGCAGTCCCTTTAAACTTCTCCGTTTTACCTGTGTTTTCTTACCTGAAATATTCGGTACTGGCTCTGTTATTCGGACTTGTGAGATTATAAAATTTATCTGGGGACCGATCCCTAGGAATTTATGTATATTTCGCTTTGTTTGAAAAATATGGATAATACCCAATTCTAATGCAAAGAACAACAAATTTAAAAGGGAGTGACATAATAAGATATACATATATATATATATATATATATATATATATATATATATATATATATATATATATATATATATATATATATATATATATATATATATATATATATATATATATATATATATATTAAATTTAAAATATACAACTGTGATACAACCTACATTTGAGAACTCTGACAATACTTCCCTCTACGTACCTCTGAAATAACTCCCTCGTGATGTAGTACTTATCTGTCAAAACGTTATTATGCCTATGCTTTTTGTTATTATAAAGTTATAAGGCAGTAAGGTTAAAGCAGGTATTGTATTAATACAATAATTTATAATAGTGTTACCTGTATATGGTTCCTATCTTAAACTATTGCTGATGAAAATGGTGACTCAATGATACGTAATCTTTCCTCCACGTCGATCAGCAGATTAGGTAACAAACTCGGTGACTCAGGACGATAAGGTTGGGGATCGGGATAAATAAGCCGGAGTGTGGCATTCTGCATTTAGCATTGATTGTATAATGTCGATTATTTAAAATTTGTAATATACGGGTTTTCGTTAAGTAAAGTCCTTATAATTATTTTTATAACCAATATTTAGTTTACAGTTCAGGTGTGCGGTGTGACCTAAAGATTTTATAGCCTTAAGTGTGTTGGCTATTTATTTCTAGTGATAGTTACTAAAAAAAAATAACTTTTAGGAAGTTGTGTTTAGTGTTTAATTAAATTAAGTTTAGTTAAATAACGTTTGGATAGACACCGCCTATAAACCAAATAACTTTTAGGAAGTTGTGTTTAGTGTTTAATTAAATTAAGTTTAGTTAAATAACGTTTGGATAGACATCGCCTATAATATACTACGTAGTATTAAGTGCATATTTGAGTTAGTTTGTTTATTTTTTGTTAAGAAAAACCTTACTTTTACGAAGTAATCGTTTCGATGGTGGAAACTTTTACGTAAGTTTCAAATCTGTTAAATAGTTTACTATACCCATTAAATTAATAATTATTTCTATTTATTCTTTTACGAAGAATAACTAACAAAATTTGTGAATATGGGTAAGAGGCGTCGTGATAGATCTAGTAGTAGTAGTAGTAGTAGTACCAGCAGCAAGAGTAGTTCCAGCTCACGTAGACGTTCAAGATATCGAAAAACTATATCAAAGAAAGACTCTAATAAAAGATCTGTCGAAAAATCATCCCTTAACGAAGGGAGACATAAAAGACTGACATCAGATAATTCTTCAACACGAAGGCGAGTAGATTCGCAACATTCAAGAAGTATTAGAGAAGGTGATTATTATCCAAAAGGAAATGAACAAATACTGGTCCGTATTCCCAATGATGTAACCCAGTCAGATACGACAGAATCTTTAGATATGACTGGAAAGTATAATAAGAAACATGCCTCATCAAAGTTCAAATACGTCCAGACTTACAGTTCAAGCAGAATGTATCCCACAATTCTATCCAGAAAATGACATGACTGCTAGCCAATGGCTCCAAAAGATCGAGCAACTCAAAAATGTAAATTGTTGGGATGACATTACTACAATATACCATATGCAGTCACGCTTAGCTGGTATGGCTCGCACTTGGTATCATAGCCTGACATCAGTGAATCATACTTGGGAAGAATGGAAATCTCTTATTACGAGGACTTTCCCAGATCACGTGGATTTTGCCAAAACTTTAAGAAAGATGCTAAATAGGCAGAAATCGAGTGATGAGTCCATGGCTATATATTATTTTAGTAAAATGGAACTTCTTAGGGCAGTTCAAATTACTGGGAAAAACGCAGTTTCATGCATCATAGATTGTATTCCAGATTTAACCATCCAGAATGCTGCCCAAGCAGGACGCTACGAGACGCCAGAAGCCCTTTTTGAACAGTACCTCTCAAATGTACGTCAGGGCCCTACACCCAGCAGAACCCCTACGTATAAACACGATTTTAACCATCGCCGTCCAAGGGAGCATAACAAGGATCTGCGCAACGTAATCGTCAAGCGTAAAGGACCAAATGAAAAACGTGTTTCCAACAATACGTGTTTCAACTGCAAAAAGAGGGGACATGTCCAGTCAAAGTGTCCCGAACCCCGTATCACATGTACGAAGTGCCATTATTTGGGACATACGGCAGATCAATGTCGTGTACCTAGCGGACGACTGAGCAAAGGTGAGCAAAAACCGATTTTATTACTCTCTACAAATTCTTCTAGTACCTGTTATTTTATTGATTGTATGATTAACGGTGAGCCTTTACGTGGGTATGTTGATTCGGGTTGTGCCGCTGTCACTATTTGGGAGACAGACGCAAATAATTTGGGGTTAGAACTGACACCTACTATGGTGCGTTTGTGTGGTTATGCAGGGGGCTCAGTAATTGCGAATGCGAAAACTTCCATTGAAATTAAAGTCGACATGGCCACTGCGACTGTAGAGGCTTTAATAGTGCCTGATGACGTTCAAGAGGTGTCGGTTATCATAGGTCAACCTTTTATAAATAATGATAATATTACTGCTATTGTTAGGGGAAACCAAATTCGATTGTTTAACCAAAATAATTTATCGATCGAAGGCATTGACACCCTATTAGTAAGTAAGAAAGTTACACTAGCTGCCACCAAGACAACAACAATCCCAGCCAAACATATGGGACATATAGCGATTTATGATGATGATTGTCTTGATGACGTTTTTATAGACTTGCAACAAAGACAGTGGGATGATAACTTCCATGTTATTCCGCCGTGTATTATAAATTTAAAACAAAATAACTATTTACCTATTATTAATATGTCTGATAGGCCGATTCGATATGAAAAGGGTAGGGTAGTTGTGAGAGGAACTTCATGTTATGAAAACTGTATTCCTTCAGTTGATTGTCTAATAGCCCAAGTGGAGAATGTCAAAGTATTTACTATACATGACCTTAAAGGACAAATCGACACGGATTTTGATCCTGATCAACTATCCAGCTTATTAAGAGTGCTTAACGAGTACAGAGATTGTTTTGCTACTTCTTTAAGAGAAGTTGGCAAAACAAACATCACAAAAATGTCAATTAAAATGACAGATAACGAACCGGTAACTTATAGACTATATCGCATGGCATTCACAAATCGGGAAAAAGTACACAGCATAGTTCAAAATTTGTTGGATAATGGAATAATCCGAGAATCTGATTCACCATATGCCAGCCCTATACTGTTAGTCAAAAAGAAAAATGGAGAGGAGAGAATGTGTGTGGATTACAGAGCCATCATCCGCAAGACAATTAAAGATAAATTTCCTCTACCGCGCATTGACGATCTCCTTGATAACATTCAAGGTAATAAGTTCTTTACCACGTTGGATTTAGCTTCCGGTTATCATCAGATTCCAATCGATGACGATTCTGTTCCAAAAACGGCCTTTGTCACACCCGACAGGCATTATGAGTATCTTAGGATGCCTTTCGGTTTAGTGAATGCTCCAGCAGTATTTCAAAGGACTATGAACAAGATCTTGGGCCCTTTACGTCACGATGCGATGGTTTACATTGACGATGTACTAATCCCATCCAAATCAATTTCTCAAGGTCTAGAAAAGCTTTGCGAGGTGTTAAAGCTCTTCAGAGCAGCTGGTATGACACTGCGTCTTGACAAGTGCCGATTCCTGCAGACTAAAATAGAGTATTTGGGACACGAAATTACCAACGAAAGAATTCGACCCGGAAATGACAAAATTAAGGCGGTGTTAGAGTTTCCACGCCCGAAAGATGTACACGAAATTAGAAGATTTTTAGAGTAGTGTATCAAGCGGGGTCCGGTGACACTTTATTCCTCAAGTAACACTATTTTTGTATCGAATTGGCAACACTGTCGCATGCAATCTTCCACGAGGTGACCATGGTAACCCTATATATTTCAAAAGAACAACGGATTACATTGTTGCCATTTACCGAAAACTTTTCCTAACTGGATGGACAGTGGCAAAAATAGGGATTCAAATTTTATCAGTAAATTGTTTTTAATAATAAATAATTTTGGGTAAATTAACTTAAAATGTTAATTTAAATAAATAAAGCAAGTCGTTGGAAAATAAATTTGTGGTTATGCGCTTACTTAATCTCGTAAATATTTATCAGTGAAATGTTTTTATTAATAAATTATTTTGGGTGATTAATCTTGTAATGATATTTAAAATAAATAAAGTAAGTCGTTTGAAAATAATTTTTTTGTTGTTCGCATAAGAAAGGTTAAATGAAAGATAAGAAAGTTGAAATTCGTTTAATAAAGCTAAATAGTAGTCAGTGTATAATGTTTTAATAATTGTAAATTGTTCTGACGTAAACTTGTTAAAAAAATATTTTATATTTGCAAAATTTGTTTTTATAATTATGCTTTTAAATAATAAATATTATTGTGTAATAATTTCTAAAATTATAATTTTATTACTAGTTGTTAATTTTTTTCTTGTACTAATTTTTGGTTTTATTTTTTTTAACTACACTATTTTTTTTAATTTATTTTTTTTTATAAATTTTAAAAAGTATATTTTGCATTACGGTTTACTAATATACTCATACTAAGTCAATACTGCCATATTAATAATATTAATATTGAAAAAAAAAAAAAATAAATGTATTTACAGTAAAGATCGCTATCAGCCGGGATGCCAAAGGCACTTTTTCCGCTATGTGCGCACGTTTTTCTCCCATAGTTTCGTCAAAATATGAGTTTTGGTCATCTGCGCACATTTTCCAAAGGACCCTAATGGGTTTTTTGTCAATATCTCCGCTCCTAGTCGTCCGATTTTCGAATTTTTTTCTTTAAATCAAATTTGATTTTTTTCTCTACATTTTTTCCCTCTAACAGTTTTGTCAAATCCGGCGTTTTGGCCGTCTGCACACATTTCCAAAGGACCCTAATGGGTTTTTTTGTCAATATCTCCACTCCTAGTAATCCGATTTTCGTAATTTTTTTTTTAAATCAAATTAAATTTTTTTCTCTACGTTTTTTCTCTTTAACAATTTCGTCAAATCCTGCGTTTTGGCCGTCTGCACCCATTTCCAAAAGACCCTAATGGGTTTTTCACCAATATCTTGGCTTCTAGTAGTCCGATTTTCATATTTTTTTTTAAATCAAATCTTATTTTTTTTTCTTTACAATCTGACAAATCATAGGCTTTCTGTAAAAATGGTAAAGCTTTAATTTAAAAGATTTTGACAAATTGACAAGCAAAGATTTACAAACAAGTTTTTAGTACTGTTTATTAGTAATTTATTTGTGTAAGTACATATCTACTTTTAATTAAAAATGTATACATATTATGTATACAGAGTGTTACAAAAAAATTATAAGTAATCAAAAATTTTAAATATAATCATTAATATAGACGTTATTATAACAGCAATTAGAAAAAAATATCGTTAGGCTTATTATATATTTATATACAGTTTTAAAAAAATATACATTATTGCTATACAGGGTAAGTTAAAAAGTAAATATATTAAAAAACTATAATGATAAAAAAAAACAAAATTTATTAAAATACTATTAACGTTAGAAAAATAAAACAAAAACTAACTTGGAATGGTTTTGCCTCAACTGTAATATTTTGCTTTTGTAATCTCCAATAAGTGCGTGCGTAATTGTTTCTTTTGCATTACATGTTTGCAAGTTTTCGGTTATATTTATTCCTAACAAATATACATAGTTCAGATTCCAAGTCAATATTTTTTTTAATAATTTAACATAGTTTGTGTAATTAACAGAAATTGTTAAGTTACTTGTAATATTTTCATATTCTTGTAATTTTTCTAAACACAAATCATTGACAGCTAATTCGTTATCATATAATTTTATGTATTTATTAAGTTATGTGTTGTAATTATTTTCTAAATAACTATAATTTTGACACCCATTGAAAGCCACAAAGAAAAAATTGTACAGACGAAGAGTAAAGCAAGTGACATGTTTAAGCAGTTACAGCTAAATGATACATTTCTAACAGGAATATCTTTAAATAAAGCGAAAGCAACGAAAGCTTCATCTGTTTTATAAATTCAAATATTTTATTGAATATTTTCTTTATCAATCCAACTATCCATTATCAGCTAAACTTAAACAGAATTTGGATTTGGATTCACAGGGTAATAATAAACAAGTAGTATATTTCTAGAAATTTTTATTTCATAAACATTATTAACAGAAACATTTATGGGTTTTATTATTTTCTAACTTAAATTAGTTAATAAAATAACCATTTTTATATAATTGTTTATATTTTCCTTTTTTCATTGTAATGCACTTGCCATGTATGATGCAACAGGTCTTCGACAACCACAAATTTTTCAATTTTGGTTACAATATAAACACTTGTTTCTTGTAAATTTGTTTACTACAGGTAACTCCTTCTTAGAATATATTACCCTACATCGATCCGTTTTTTGAGACATTTTTGGTTCAAGTTTAACACTTAAATAAGAAAACATTAAATTTACTGACTATTATTTAGCTTTATCTATATACATTTTTAACTTTTTTTTATCTTTAATTTGACCTTTCCCTGCTTACTTACAACGTCAAGTAAAGTCATTTTATCACGACACCGACCTCACCTAAACTAAGCGTATAAAGAGTTCATCCACAATTTTAGGTTTCACTATTGTAAATAAACTAAAAAATTACTTTTTTTGTGTTTTTTTCATAGGAATCAAAGATACACTTAAAATCATTTAATAGCAATTTTTATAACTGTGGAGTAATTTTACATTTGCCATAGCACAATGCCAGGTTTCGATACTCTTGTGGAAAAAACACTCGGGTATTTTTTTGAATTTACTCAATTTTGGTTCTTGTCCAAGAGGTATCTTCTGTATGTACTGTTCACTAAAGAACTTTTGCAAAAAAAGCGCTTTTTCAGCGCCTTTTACGAAAATTTGTGGGTTCCCGTGTGTTTCGGAGATCTTTTTTAGAATTTCGTCAATTTCGTTTAAATCTACATGACCAACTTCCCAGGATAAGCCATGATAGTTTTCAGACCAAGTAACTACTTTTTGATCTTCAGTGGATAAAAGAACTTTGTTAAACGGACATTTGAATAGAAAATTTGAAAGTCGATATCCATCGTAAATTGCCAGTTCTTTTGGAATGTAACCAAAGGCGCAATTAAAACCTTGAATATCAATGAAAAGAGCTGATTTGTTCTCTGACATGTTTCTTTATGGAATAGGTTTTAGACTAAAAAAAAAATGCAAATAAACATGGTAGTTATCCCTACTTCTGAACACACGTAACATACTAAATACTACACAGATGTTTTTTGTAATAAAATAATAATTAGAATATTTCTTACACACGTTTATTACACAATCAACAGAGGGTCAAGAGCTCAATCCTATTTGCAAAACATGTTATCTGAATAACAGATCAGAGTTATCCAGTGGCGGCTCGAGGGTTAAAAGTAAGGGGTTGCAATCCTAATGTTTCTTTTAAAAAAAATAAATTAATGAAAATAAATAGACAGACTTAAACATGGCTGTGTGGCACACATCCACGTATGTTTTTTTTATAGAGCTTAGCATTAAATGTTCTGGTAAAACTCCTTTTTTTACTTGACACAGATTGTTTTATTTTTAAATGAGGAATTGTCCTTTTTTATTTCCGCTTTATCAGCTAAAGATCAACCACCAAACGGCTCTGCAATTAAACTTTGCACCGAATTCATTTTAAACACACAAAAGATTTCTAAAAAAAATGCAATTAAGTACTGCGCGATAACCAAAATAACACATTATACTTCAATAAATCGTAAATCAGCCCGCGAGATTAACAAACGTTTGCACTCTAACTGCAAACCTCATGCCGCTTATGAGCGCCAAATGCCAAGATAGGCAACTCCATATACTTACGCGTACTCGTAATGAATCCAATTGGGTTTGCATTTCGATTGCAACCATCGCATCGGCATCGGCTTCGAGGATGCGACGCGCGATTAAATTAATGATATTTTAGCAAAAACAGTCAAGTTATTTTAATAATTTGACTGTTATTTCCAGGTAATATAAATACAGATTTTTAAATAATAAAAAAAAATGTGTAAGCATGTAATGAATAAAATATATATTTTTTAAATTTTATTTAAAACCTTTTTTAGGGGTTGCGCAAACCTGCAAACCTAGGGAAGAGCCGCCACTGGAGTTATCTACAATAAAGTTTGTTGTAGCTAATGCCTTGTGCTTGGTAATTGATTTCTGACAAAAACAAAAATGTTTTAGGCATAAAGTGTAATGTATTGTTCCAAAAATATGTGGCTTTAAAAAAATGAAAAAATGCGTGGGAAATTTGTTAAAAAAAAGTCGTTTGATGTAGAAAAAAAATATTTATTTACTTAATTAAAAAATCAATTAAAATCATAGAATTATTGGTTTTCTTTTTAGTAGAAATGTTTTGTTCAAATATTAAAATAAGCCAGTATTCCACTAAAATGTGTAATTATGTAATACTAAATACTTTGTTGGATTAAAAAAATAATAATAGATAAAATTAAGGTTACCAAAAGTCAATTATATTTCTAAAAATTTATTCTTTTGAAAAAAGCTAATAAGTTTTAAATGTTCTGTACGGTACAAAAATAAATAAACAATTTTTAAAACGTAATAAATTAATTAGGGATACTAAATTAATACGTCTTTTAGAAATACAAATGTAAAAAAAAAAATAAGTTTGGGAATAAGATAAGTAGTAAAACCAATACAAAAATTATAGTATTTTTTTATTTTACCTATTATCACTAAGAAATTAATAAAGGGATCAGGAAAGCAAAATTAGAATTTTTTTCAATAAAATTGTAAGTTTTTTCGAACTAAATGACAAAAAATAAAATTTTTCCTTAAAAATGGTAGTTGGAAATAAGGCTTGAGAAGTTAAAAAAATTATTTATGGATAGAAATTTTTCTCTTCGTAATTATTAGTAACTTAATAATAAATACCGTGTTTAATTAAAAATACAAGATTAAAAAAAAATAAATTTAAATACTTAGAAAGTTAAAGTCTTTTTCCAGAAATATTAGTTTTCTTTATAGTACGTGCTAATACAAAAATAAGCAAGTTATCCACTAAAATTTATTATTTTATATTAAAAATATCTTGTGGGATAAAAAAATAATAATAAATAGAATTACAGTTATCAAAATATTAAAACCAGGAGACTTGGGAAATTTATCTTACGTGGATGGAATCTATCTTAAGGTCTTATATACACGTGAAAAAAAAATGGCAGCTGTAACCTGTCAAATAGTATTTGTCAACTGTCCTAACTCGGGAACCACGTGACTTAGAAATGATCTGTCAATTTTAGGATACATAGCTTAAGGTCTTAAATCAATCAGCGCAAGAACGGTTTATATTGTCGGCTAGCGTTGGGCAGTTATCAATAAAAATCAGAATTTAATCCCAATACATCTGAATTAATAACGCGTACAAATGTGTATCGTATCCAAGAGTCTCTATTTTATTGAATTAAAATATAAATATTTTTATATATATTTATATAATCATAAGGTTCACTGGCTTTTACTTAACTGATACAGCATTTTAACTAAAGTTAAACTACAGTTTTTCGCCAATATCTCGCCTTCTGGTGTTCCGATTTTCGTATTTATTATTATTTTTTTTTTTAATCAAATTTAATTTTTTTCTCTAAAATCTGACAAATCGTAGGCTTTACGTAAAACGGGTAGAACTTCAATTTAAAAGATTTTGACAAATCTACAAGCAAAGATTAACAAATAAGTGGTTAGTAGTGGTATTTAAATTTTATTTGAGTAAGTATTAAATTGTTCTGACGTAAAATAAGAATTTTTTTTATAATAATAATATTTTGAATAAATATCAGTTGAAAATTTTATTTCTTTCTTTTTGGGGGTAATAGACTTAAACAACAAAAATGTCTCAAAATACTGATAGTTGTAGAATTATTTATTTAAAAGGGAGTTCCCAAAAGTAAAAAATTACCAAGGAAAATGTCCATACTGCTCCAAAATTTCCCAAAATTGAACTGGGGTTTTGGCCCAAGAGTTGCTGCATTTGTACATGGTAAGTGCATTAGTATAAAAGGGAAAATTTTTTTAAAAATTTTTAAAAAAAATGGATATTTTAATAAAAAAAACCCAAAATATTTATATTACACATGCATTTGTTGTTCTCTTAGAAAAAGGGTCAAAGAATAGAAAAAAAAAGTTTGCTCTAAGTTATAATGATTTATATTTTTAAAAAATGGTTATTTTAGTAAATAATAAAATCCATAAATGCTCGTTTTAATAATATTTTTTTAAAAAAAAATTTAAAAAAAATATATATATTTATTTTTACCCCGTGGTTCCCCATATTCTTCCCGCCCCATATTTTCTTCCCCCGGTGACTGTTACAACCCGGGGAGACAGTTGGTAGAATGGTTTTGAGCGTATTAAAAAAAGGGTGTTAACATCTGTGGTTCTTTAGGACGCTGAAAAAAAAAAACCAAATATGCTTCATGATTATATTGTTGTCGAATATATTTTTCCCCTTTTTTTTTTTAACCCCAATTTAAAAATGAACAAATTGTTCATCAAATGGTCGTTTAAAAAGGTACAAAAAAAAAAATCTAATTGAGAATATTTTCTGTCCTTGGGGTTTTTTGGGTTCTGGATTTTGTTTAAAAAAAAAATTTTTCCTTTTTTAAAAGGTTATATAAGTGTAAATGATTAATGCCAAAAGTATCGGATGTTTAAAAAATATTCTTATGGAACACGGCTACCATAAACCCGGGGCAGTACTTTGCTGTAAATCTTCTTTTAAAAAAAATTATTTATGTTAAGAGATTCCATTTTTTAACCTTGTTTAAAAAATATCTTAAACAATTGATCTAAAAAAAAACTTGGATTGTTGATAAAAAAAAACATATTATGTTAAAAAGTGTGTTAGTTATTTTGAGTAATAAGAAAGTGTTATTGAATTTGATGACATAATCAGAAATAATTAAGTACCTTGTGGCGATGTGTGAAATTAAAATTGTATATAAACAGAGAGCGTACTTATTTATAGGATGTATAGTTCCAAGTTTTATAAAAGATCAATTCGTTTAAGATATTTTTAAACAAGGTTAAAAAATGGAATCTCTTAACATAAATAATTTTTCAAATAAATTTTAAGAAATTACTGCCTGGCTTTATGGTGGCCTGTTCCATAAGAATATTTGAATCATCCAACGGCATTAATCATTTAACTTATAAAACCCTTTTTAAAAAGGTTTTATGTTAAACAAAAAGAACCCAAAAATCATAAGGACGAAAATTTCGTAATTTTTTTATTGTACCTTTCAATGGGCCATTTGATGAACAATTTGTTCATTTAATATTGGCAGTTAAAAATGGGAAAACTTATTCGACCTTTCTGGCATATTTAGGTTTTTTTCGTTCGCGTCCTGCCAAATGTTAACCCTTTTTAACTACGCTCAAAAATTCTAAACGTCTCCGGATTTATTCCAGTCACTGGAAGGAAAATATGGATCGGGAAGAATATGAATCCCGGGGTAAAAATAAATATATATATTTTTAAAATTTTTTTAAATATTTTAAAACGAGCATTTATGGATTTTATTATTTACTAAAAAACCATTTTTTAAAATATAAATCATTATAACTTAGAAAATTTTTTTGACCCTTTTTAAAGAACAACAAAATGCATGTGTAATATAAATATTTATGAGTTTTTTTAAAAACCATTTTCGTTTTAAAATTTTCCCTTTTCATACTAATGCACTTTCAAATTTCCGCCTCTTGGCTAGCCCTTTTTGTTAATTTGGGAAATTTTTGCAAGTATGGACCTTGTTCCTTGGTTTTTTAAAGGGCAACCCTTCTTTAAATAAATAATTCTTTTCAACTATCAGTTTTTGGACATTTTTTGTTTTTTTAAGTCTATTACTCAAATAAAAGAAATAAAATTTTCAACTGATATTTATTCAAAATTTATTATTTTAAAAAAATTTCTTTTACGTCAGGAACTTTTACTTACTCAAATAAAATTTTCCCACTAACCACTTATTTGTTAATTTTTGGAGCAAAATCTTTTAAATTGAAGTTCTACCCGTTTTACAAAAACCTACATTTTCGATTTTGAAAAAAAAATTAAATTTGATTAAAAAAAAAAAATAATAATAAATACGAAAATCGAACAAGAAGGCGAGATATTGGCAAAAACTTAGTTTAACTTTAGTTAAAATGCTGTATCAGTTAAGTAAAAACCAGTGAACCTTATGATTATATAAATATATATAAAAATATTTATATTTTAATTCAAAAAATAAGACTCGGATACGATAAAGTACGCGTTATTAATTCAGATGTAGGGATTAAATTCTGATTTTTATTGATCTGCCCAACGCTAAGCAATAAAACCTTCTTGCGCTGTTGAAAGACCTTAAGCTATGGTTCCTAAAATTGACGATCATTTAAAGTCACGGGTTCCAGTTAGAATTAAAATACTATTTGACGGAACCCATTTTTTTTTACTTTTATATAAGACCTTAAGAAACCCCTCCACGTAAATTTTCCCAAATCTTCTGGTTTTAATATTTTGAAACTGTAATTCTATTTATTATTATTTTTTTATCCCCCCAAGATATTTTTTAATATAAAATAATAAATTTTAGTGGATAACTTGCTTATTTTTATTAAGTACTATAAAGAAAACTAAATTTCTGGAAAAAGATTTCTTTCTAAGTATTTAAATTTATTATTTTTTAATCTTGTATTTTTAATTAAAACATTTAAATTAAGTTCTAATAATTACGAGAAAAAATTTCTATCCATAAATAATTTTTTTAACTTCTCAACCTTTTTCCAACTACCATTTTTTAAAGGAAAAAATTTTTTTTTGTCAATTGAAAAAACTTTTTTATTGAAAAAATCAATTTTTTTTGATCCCTTTTTTTAATTTCTTATGATTACGGAAAATAAAAAATACTATAATTTTTTTGTTTTATATTATCTTATTCCCAAACTTATTTTTTTTTACATTTTTTATTTCAAAAGAAGATTAATTTGAAATAATTTTTACGTTTTAAAAATTGTTTATTTATTTTTGTACGTACAGAAAAATTTGGGTTTTTTCAAAAGAATAAATTTTTTAAAATATAATTGACTTTTGGAACCTTAATTTTATCTTTATTATTTTTAACCAAAAATATTTAGTATTCAAAACACATTTTAGTGGGGCTTATTTTAATATTTGAACAAAACATTTCTACAAAAAGAAAACCTAATTCAAAGATTTTAATTGATTTTTTTAAGTAAATAAATTTTTTTTTCAATCAACGATTTTTTTAACAAATTTCCCACCTTTTTTCTTTTTTTAAAGCCACATATTTTTGGAACAATACATTACCATGCCTAAAACATTTTTGTTTTTGTCGAAATAAATTTTACCGGCAAAATACTACCAAACTTTTTGAATAACTCCGGGGGGCCTCCCTAGGTTTCGGTTTCGCCCCCAAAAAAGGTTTTAAAAAAAATTTAAAATATATTTTTTTATTCTTACATCTTACACATTTTTTTTTATTATTTAAAAATCTGTATTTATATTACCTGGAAATAACAGTCAAATTATTAAAATAACGACTGTTTTTCAAAATATCATTAATTTAATCGCGCTGCAAAGCCGATGCCGATCGATGGTTGCAATCAAAATGCAAACCCAATGGTTATTACGGTACGCGTATATTGGAGTTGCCTATCTTGGCATTTGGCGCTCAAAAAGGGCATGGGTTTGCGTTAGAGGAAACGGGAATTGCGGGCTTTTTACGATTTATTGAAGTTTTGGGGATCGGCAGTCCCAATTGCATTTTTTTAAATCTTTTGTGTGTTTAAAAGAATTCGGTCGTTTTTGCAAGAGCCTTTTGGTTGATCTTGCTGTAAAGGGAAAAAAAGGACAATTCCTCATTTAAAAATAAAACAATCTGTGTCAAAAAAAAGGAGTTTTACGGGCATTTAATGCTAAGCTCTAAAAAAAACATGGGACCCCCAAACCATGGTTTAAGTCTGTCTATTTATTTTCATTAATTTATTTTTTTTTTAAAGAAAAGATTAAAAACTTGTAGTATTTTAAGTATGTTCTGTGTTCAAAGTAGGGATAACTACCATGTTTATTTGCATTTTTTTTTAGTCTAAAACCGTATTCCATAAAAAACATGTCAGAGAACAAATCAGCTCTTTTCATTGATATTCAAGGTTTTAATTGCGCCTTTGGGTTTCATTCCAAAAGAACTGGCAATTTACGATGGATATCGACTTTCAAATTTTTTTATTCAAATGTCCGTTTAACAAAGTTCTTTATCCACTGAAGATCAAAAATGATTACTTGGCTGAAAACTATTATTTATCCTGGGAATTGGCATGTAGATTTAAAAAATTGACGAAATTCCCAAAAAAGATCTCCGAAACACGGAACCCAAAATTTTGTAAAGGGCTGAAAAAGCGTTTTTTTTCAAAAGTTCTTTAGGAACAGTACATACAGAAGGCCTCTTGGACGAACCAAAATTGAGTAAATTCAAAAAATACCAGTGTTTTTTCCACAAAATTCAAACCTGGCCCTTGTGCTATGGCAAATGTAAAATTACTCCACAGTTATAAAATTGGGTATTAAATGATTTTAAGTGTACCTTTGATTCCTATGAAAAAAACACAAAAAAAGTAATTTTTTAGTTTATTTACAATAGTGAAACCTAAAATTGTGGATGAACCTTTATACGCTTAGTTTAGGTGAGGTCGGTGTCGTGGGTAAAAAGACTTTACTTGACGTTGTAAGTAAGCAGGAAAGGTCAAATTAAAGATAAAAAAGTTAAAATGTATATAGATAAAGCTAAATAATAGTCAGTAAATTTAATGTTTTCTTATTTAAGTGTTAAACTTGAACCAAAAATGTCTCAAAAAAAGGATCGATGTAGGGTAATATATTCTAAGAAGGAGTTACCTGTAGTAAACAAATTTACAAAAAAGTGTTTATATTGTAACCAAAATTGAAAAATTTGTGGTTGTCGAAGACCTGTTGCATCATACATGGCAAGTGCATTACAATGAAAAAAGGAAAATATAAACAAATATAAAAATGGTTATTTTATTAACTAATTTAAGTTAGAAAATAATAAAACCCATAAATGTTTTGTTAATTAATTTTTTATGAAATAAAAATTTCAGAAATATACTACTTGTTTTATTATTCCCGTGAATCCAAACCAAATTCTGTTTTTAAATTTAGCTGATAATGGATAGTTGGATTGATAAAGAAAATATTCAAAAAATATTTGAATTTATAAAACAGATGAAGCTTTGTTGCTTTCGCTTTATTTAAAGATATTCCTTTTTAGAAATGTATCATTTAGCTTAACTTTCTTAAAATTCACTTGCTTTACTCTTCGTCCGTACAATTTTTTTTTTGGCTTTCAATGGGTGTCAAAATTATAGTTATTTAGAAAAAATTACAACAATAAATTTAATAAAACATAAAATTATATGATAACGAATTAGCTGTCAAGGTTTGTGTTTAGAAAAATTAAAGAATATGAAAATATTACAAGAATTTTAAAATTTCTGTTAATTACACAAACTATGTTAAATTATTAAAAAATATTGACTTGGAATCTGAACTATGTATATTTGTTAGGAAAAATATAACCGAAAACTTGCAAACATGTAATGCAAAAGAAAAATTACGCACCCCCTTTTGGAGATTACAAAAGCAAAATATTACAGTTGAGCAAACCATTCCAAGTTAGTTTTTGTTTTATTTTTCAACGTTAATAGTATTTTAATAAATTTTTTTTTTTTATCATTATAGTTTTTTAAATATATTTATTTTTTTACTTACCCTGTATAGCAATAAGTAATTTTTTAAAACTGTATATAAATATAATAACCTAACGATATTTTTTTCTAATTCTGTTATAATAACGTCTATATTAATGATTATATTTAAAATTTTTGATTATTTATAATTTTTTAACACTCTGTATACATAATATGTATACATTTTTAATTAAAAGGAAATGTACTTACACAAATAAATTACTAATAAACAGTACTAAAAACTTGTTTGTAAATTTTTTCAATTTGTCAAAACTTTTAAATTAAAGCTTTACCATTTTACAAAAGCCTATGATTTGTCAGATTTAAAAAAAAAAAAATAAATTTGATTTAAAAAAATATGAAAATCGGACTACTAGAACCAAGATATTGGTGAAAAACCCATTAGGTCTTTTGAAAGGGTGCAGACGGCCAAAAGCAGGATTTGACGAAATTTTAAAGAGAAAAAAGTAAGAAAAAATTTAATTTGTTTTAAAAAAAAATTCGAAAATCGGATTACTAGATGGAATATTGAAAAAAAAAACCCATTAGGGTCCTTGAAAGTGGGGGAACGGCCAAAACGCCGGATTTGACAAAACAGAAAAAAATGTAGAGAAAAAAATCAAATTTGATTTAAAGAAAAAATTCGAAAATCGGACGACTAGAGCGGAGATATTGACAAAAACCCATTAGGGTCCCTTTGGAAAATGTGCGCAGATGACCAAAACTCATATTTTGACGAAACTTGGGAAAAACGTGCGCACATAGCGGAAAAAGGGGCCTTTGGATCCCGGCTGATAGCGATCTTTACTGTAAATACATTTATTTATTTTTTTTTTCAATATTAATATTTTTAATATGGCAGTATTGACTTAGAAAAGGTATATTAGTAAACCGTAATGCAAAATATACTTTTAAAATTTATAAAAAAAAATAAATTAAAAAATAGTGTAGTTAAAAAAAAAAAAAAACCAAAAATTAGTACAAGAAAAAAATTAACAACTAGTAATAAAATTATAATTTTAGAAATTATTACACAATAATATTTATTTTTTAAAAAACATAATTATAAAAACAAATTTTGCAAATATAAAATATTTTTTTAAAAGTTTAGTCAGAACAATTTACAATTATTAAAACATTATAAAACTGACTACTATTTAGCCATTAAACGAATTTCAACTTTTTTCTTTTATTTAACCTTTTTAGGAACAACAAAAAAAAATTTTTTTCAAACGACTTACTTTATTTATTTTAAATATCATTACAAGATTAATCACCCAAAATAATTTATTAATAAAAACATTTCCGTAAATATTTACGAGTTAAGTAAAGCGCATAACCACAAATTTATTTTCCAACGACTTCTTTATTTATTTAAATTAACATTTTAAGTTAATTTACCCAAAAAATTATTTATTATTAAAAACAATTTACTGATAAAATTTGAATCCCTATTTTTGCCACTGTCCATCCAAATTAGGAAAAGTTTTCGGTAAATGGGGAACAATGTAATCCGTTGTTCTTTTGAAAATATGGGTTACCATGGTCCCTCGTGGAAGATTGCATGCGACAGTGTTTGCCAATTCGATACAAAAATAGTGTTACTTGAGGAATAAAGTGTCACCGGACCCCCTTGATACACTACTTTTTAGGACTGACCAGTTATTTCGAAAATGTATAAAAGGATTTTCTAACCCCAAACCTTTGAAAATCTCACAAAAAAGAACGCTGCTTTTTCTAAGTCTGAAGAAAAGAGGCTTTTAAAATTCTGAAAGAAAAGCTTGTTAAGAGACCAGTTCTAGCGATGTATAATCGAACTGCAGCTGTTAGATTATTTAACAGAGTATTTAAAAGGACAAATAAATAGGTTTTTCGTAAATTAATACAGGATTTATTAAAAGGAGTATTTTTGGAAAAGGTTTTTGATTTATCCCATACAGGATGTTATTAATGGGTTTTGGTAAACGCGTTGTTCTATTAATACATTTAAATTACATACAGGGTATTTAAAAGGTAAGTTTTTCTGATATATTATACAGGGCATTATAATAAAACAAAAATTTAACCATATAATTTGTAATTAAATAAAGGGGTTTTTTAAAAGTTTGGAATTTTAGCAAAAGTGGAGGATTTTAGAATTATGGGGTGTATGATATTATGTGAGGGCTTATAAATTAAACAGTGTGTTAAAGGGTAAAAAAATTGGACTTTTAAATACATTATTATTAGTATTACAAAGTTGTACATTTAAAATGCTGGTTTATACTGGATTTTTCTATGTGTTTTGGCAAACATGATTATTTTATTTTTTTAATTATAACTATTATACAGTGTGTTTTGAGAAGTTAAATAAATTAGGCTTGCCTATACATTACACAGGGTATTACAAAAATCACCAAAAAGTTGGAGATTCAGAATAAAGACGGAATTTTTAAAAGATTAAAAATTTAAAGCTAAAGCACGAAGGTTTTAGTGCTTTTGTGGATCTAATATACAGGATGTTTTATGTATATCTGACCCAAAACATGTAGAGTTAGGACATATACTGTAGTACAAATTAGGTTTTGGTACATGGTACTCTCCGGTTTTTATTTTTAAAGATTTATAATATACAGGGTATTTGAAGAAGTAAATAAATAAGTGTATCTTATATATTATACGGAGTACCTAGAAGAATTATATGCGACAGAGGTACTGCTTTTACGAGCAAACAATTTACGACTTACTGTATGAACTTGAACATTAAACGGGTTCTATGTGCTACCTCTACTCCACGGGCTAACGGCCAAGTGGAAAGAATGAACCGTTCTATTATGTCTGCCCTTATGGCTTCTACTGATGACGAACGCCATTGGGATCAAGCTGTAAGTCGTGTTAAGTGGGGAATTAATACTACGGTTAATTCTACCACCGAAAAATCCCCTTACGAGGTATTTTTCGGATACCGACCACGAGGTGTTAAGGATGCCTTTTTTAGCAAATGAAGTTTGCGATGACGAACGACCAGATCTGGAACAATTACGAAACAAAATATCCGATTTCATTAAGTCAAAGGCGGATTATCAGAAAGAGCTCTACGATAAAAAGCATGCTTCCTCTATGAAGTTCAAGGTGGGACAGCACGTTCTTGTCCGTAAAGCAAAAGGGAGTAACGAGGGACAAAGTAGAAAACTTGAGCCACGTTACAAAAGACCTTTTGTTATCACGAAAGTATTGGATA
Source organism: Listronotus oregonensis (assembly GCA_019359885.1). Classification (NCBI taxonomy): domain Eukaryota; kingdom Metazoa; phylum Arthropoda; class Insecta; order Coleoptera; family Curculionidae; genus Listronotus; species Listronotus oregonensis. Next base: position 27,804 of record JAHBCN010009852.1, read on the forward strand.
ATGACCGATACGTAGTTGAAGAGCTCCCTGGATCTAAACGTTCCAGGAAAGCTTATACGGGAATATGCCCATCTGACAGAATGAAATTGTTCATTACGGTGGTATCATCCGACGATGATAAATCTACAGATGAATAATTCCCTTCTGGCAACTTTAATTTCTTATAACAACATACTACTGACTATATGTTTCTTTTTGTTATTTTTTAGGTAATGCTTCGCGAGGACGCGAAGAATTGTCAGGTTAGCCGACTGTTACCTGTATACGGTTCCTATCTTAAACTATTGCTGATGAAAATGGTGACTCAATGATACGTAATCTTTCCTCCGCGTCGATCAGCAGATTAGGTAACAAACTCGGTGACTCAGGACGATAAGGTTGGGGATCGGGATAAATAAGCCGAAGTGTGGCATTCTGCATTTAGCATTGATTGTATAATGTCGATTATTTAAAATTTGTAATATACGGGTTTTCGTTAAGTAAAGTCTTTTTAATTATTTTTATAACCAATATTTAGTTTACAATAGTTCAGGACATTAAACAAAACAAATCTGTCCGAGGATTTTATGCAGACAATAAAACCCCCATTTAAATACCTTTGTAAGTACCCATCCAAAGAATTTCAACACATTTTCATAGTGATACAACATGCTATACAGCATTTTATATAATATTTTTAACCGCCGCTCTGGGCTGTAGTATATTATGAAGTGAAAATTCGCGCGTATTCGTCACTACAATCTATACTGCGACTCAGAGCAACCTCTATCGCCGGTGCTCTGACTAATAGTATAGTATGTAATTACGCGAGCGGGCCCTAGGCAACATATTTATGTATATACATATATTTGTGTGGATACACAGATATTTATAATTTGTTTGTGTTTATAGGCAACGTCGAAACGCATTAATAAATAATAGTCCAGGCAGTCAAGCATTTCACCTTTGAATTTTTTATATATGCACAGATTTATTTAAAATTTTGACAGAAGATAGATGGATCGTCAAAAAGCTAAATCTATATGGTGCTGATGTGCGCAACCACATGCCACCCCTTCTCGGGGGTGGGGAATTTTTTACCCAAAATACCCCCAGAAATCGATAGATGAGCAAATTTGAGGTAAAAAATGCCAAGTTTTTTTCTCCAGATCAATAGTTCTTGAATTATTCGCAATTGAAAAGTGCGATTTTTCGTTAAAAAAACCTCATTTTTCAATTGTTTTTTACGCATAACTCTGTAATTATGCGTTTTATCAAAAAAAATGTAATGAACAAAAATGAAGCTTTTAAAAAAACAGAGAAATTGAGCTATTTATGAAGATCTTAAAGTTCTACCTAAGGCAAGTTATAGCTGCTTGAAGATCTTTCATGTAACGTGATTAAGTATTTAACCTCAATTAACGGGAAAAGGGTACATTTTTCAACAAAAAGTCATTTTTGTCTGAAATTTCAGTGAGATATGGTGTAAAATAGTTAAAACTAAAAAAAATTCGCAATAAAACCAATGTCATTTCATTCAAAATCAAAATTAAACTTATTCCTTGCACCAATTACTTTATTTGTATATTATTTATGACATCTAAAATTTTTACTGATTAGAGCTGCACAGTTTGGAAAACAAATGAGATTAAACTATATGTTTTTTTTTTGATTTTTCAAAAAAAATATTTTTCTCATTTTAACTCCAAAACCATAAGAGATACGAAAAAAACTAAGGATTAGAAAAATATAGCATTTTTTATGATAATTTTTTTCCTTTTTTTATTATTTTTTTTTGTGGCATAAAAATTCACGAAGTTATATCCGATTTAGACTTTCACTATAGTGCGAGGACTGCTTTTCCGCAGCCTTTTATCCTTTACCCATAAAATACGAAGAGTCTCAAGCCTTTCTAACATACATAGGCTTGAAGCCCTGAAAATTACTTTTAAAATGATTTTTTATAGGATGTGATAGCTTCAAAATTAACAGAGTTGCACAAAAAATAAAATTTTGAATTTTTTTTTGTCAATTTTAAAGTAAAAAAAGTTTCAAATTTTGGCGAACTGATTTATTCTGTTGACACTGGGTTGTCCGTAGGTACATTTGAGACAAGGTACATTTGGCAAAGGGGTGGTTCTTAAGGGTTGGCAGGGTGTAGACAATTAAAAATTAAAAATTACTTCGTGTTTAGAGAATTAACTTTAGAACCAACAAAATTTAAAATTTAACCATCAGTAGTCATTAAAAAATATTTTTTATTTTAGTTTTGTCAAATGGGTGGTTCATAAGGGTTGCTAGGGTGTAGACAATTAAAAATTATTTCAAATAGAGATATTAAACTGTAATACTAAAATTACGCAAAATCTAAAAATTGGCAGTTAACAGATATTTTTTTATTTCATTTTTTGCAAATGGATAGTTTTTGCGGGCTGAAAAGTGGTACCTAATAATTTTATTAAAATGCTATGAATTTTTTCTAGTAAAACTGCAATTGTAATGTTACAAAACGTTAAATGATTTTTTTCTATATTATTTTCATCAAAATGGGAGTTTTTAAAGATTCTTAGGGGTTTATATTTCAAAATACAACAATTTTATATTATACAATACGTTAGAATATTTATCCTACATAAATAAAAACATTTGAATCGAAAAAAAGCCGAAAAACCTATAAAATCTATTTTTTCGAAAAGGGGTGGTTTTCACCTTGACATAAATTAAATGAAAATTGCTTAGTAAGCAACCGTTTTTATATATTGCCTAACCTTATCCCCAAGAAAATCCAGAAAATTTTGGAAAAGCATAAACAATATATCAAGGCAAAGGTCAAAGAAAATAAACAAATAAACAATATATCCAGCATGGGTGAAACAGTGCTGTCATACCAAAACATCTTAGATAACTATGGAAGAAATGTTGTAACTCAGGTCAAGCTGTATACAAAACTAAATACCAAAAAGCCAACCAAAAGAACCGATGCAAACATGAAAATCTAACTCCAACCTTTCTTAATTTTAAAACAAAACACATAAGTTTTTATTGTAAAAACCTTGACAGGAGCTTCCATGAAAACACTCTTAAAAAATTTAAAACTGGCATCATTGACCTACTAATTACCGACGCGACAAAACATTTATACCTTGGAACATCAACTAATACAAATTGCGGAATATCTAAAAAATATCTTTCCAAACCATTTTATAACAAAATTTTTTGAAATTGAAGACCAAAAATATGAATCTCTTTTTAAAAACACCAAAGAAAAAAATATACACAAAATTAATAGTTTAATAATGCGACAAAACAAAACTAACACATTAAATGACCAAAAACATAGTTGGATTGAAAATTTAACCGACACCGTTATCTCTGACTATGCCATAGAAATTCTTAGTTTAGGTCCTAACTACGCCACTCCAATTGAAAACCCTAACGAATTTCCCACTATCGACCTAATTACAAATATAGAATCAACAATAAATACCTTACCGTACAGCACCAAAGACGACCTTAGAGCAAAATGTTGCAACGTTATAACTAACTACAAAAAAAAATAAAAACAAAGGTTCAAAAAATCATGAAAAAAATTTCAGTGCTAAAGTCAAAAAAACAAAGTTATTTATAAAAAATCATCCAGATCTTAAAATCCTAAAACCAGATAAATCTAATAAAACAGTAATTATGCAATCGACCGACTACGATAGGAAAATGAACGATCTTCTTCAAGATAACACCATTTATAAAAAAATACCTAACGACCCCACAAATATTTATCAAAAAGCTAACAATGAAATAATAACTCGATGGGAAAACAAAACATATTCTCTCCTGATACGGCAAAAAAACTTAAAATACATAATGCCCATCCACCGAGAATCTACGGACTCCCAAAGCTCCACAAAAAAGGAATACCACTAAGACCCATCGTTTCATGCATCCAATCCCCGTACGAAAATTTATCTAAATATCTAAAAAAAAAATTAAACAACGTAGTAAATCAAAACAAATATTACATTAAAGACACTTGGCATTTCAAAGAAAAGATAAAATCTATTATTTTACCTAAAAATTATCTACTTATATCACTTAATGTCGTATCACTATATACAAACATCAACACAAAGTTAGCAAAAGACATAATTAAAAAAAAAATGGAATAAAATTAAACCATACACTGACATTCCAATCAATGAATTTCTTGAAGCCATTGAAACTACACTCAACTCTACCTATTTTCTTTATAACCAACAATTCTATAAACTAATTGACGGATGTGCAATGGGTTTCTCTATTTCAAGTGTAATTGCCCAGCTGGTACTAGAAGATCTAAAAGAAACAGTTATTTCAAAACTAAATTTTACTCTACCTTTCTTTTTTCGCTACGTGGACGATTGCATAACAGCTGTACCTCAAGATAAAATAGATTATGTTTTAAACTGTTTTAACGGCTAGCACAAAAAATTACAATTTACAAGTAAAATCGAAAACCATAAATGAAAATATTACAGTTTGCCACAATGGCCACAATTTACTTAAAAAATTATCTTCAAATCTCAAGAGCAAAATTGAAAAAAACACAAAAAGCCATATTATATATGAAATTCCTTGCAAGGACTGTGATAACGTTTACATAGGACAAACAAGCCAATATTTAAAAAACAGACTAAATAGTCATAAATACGACAAACGCAACAAAACTGCTCTAACAAACCATT
>JAHBCN010009853.1:0-33861 GCA_019359885.1 Listronotus oregonensis
GACATCTTAAAAAACCAGAATGTATTTAGCATGCCTGAAATTGGCATCTCGAATACCAGAGTGTATTTACCAAGCGTACTATTGACATTTTGGATATTTAACAGCCGTTATTGCCGTAAAAAATTAGTTGGGCTTTGGTAAAAAACAAATAGGATATCAGTCGTAGCGTTTAAGAGTAGTATTTAGTTATCACTTGAAAATGGTTGGAGGTACAGACTAACCGAAACGTTGTGTACCAATAAACAAATAAAGACAATAAAAGTTTAAGATTTTGGTGTTATTGAATATAAAACATATTTATTCCTTCCAGATTAATAACTTGATTCTAATTTTAAAACTATTCCAGTTACCAAAATAGTTTTTAAAACAAAGTAAAATGCCCTATAAAATACCGTAATAAATTGTATCCCGCACTTTAAGTTAAAATTTGTAAATTGTGTCAACACCTTATGGTCAAACGATACAAGCCTTTTTTCCTATATTTTACGGCAAATTTGTTATATATTAATGGGTTAAAAACAGGCACTTAAATGCCTGGATTTTTGATAATTTTTATTTAAACAGTTTTTGTTAGATGTTAAAAAAATAAGCCTTGAAATAAGCTTAAGCCAGCCTCTTTTAAGCTTAGAATTGTCCATTATTTTTTGTCCTAAATATGTCCGATAATGTAAAAAGGAGGCTTAGAGAAGATGCCTTGAAAAAGGCCCTTTGAAGCGTCTAAGTATTTTTTGTTTGTAATACTAATTATAAACTCCCATAGCTTGTTAGAAGATAATGCAAAAATTAAAAATAAATATAAATAAATGTCTTTACTAGTTCTTGTGTTGCATCTTAAGGAGAAAAATCCCTTGCAAATTTGAATGTTATCAAATATTGACTCTTCCCAAATATCTCCCAAGAACAATGCTTACTTTACTCATAAACAATGATGTAGATTAAATAAATTTTAGAAAAAGATCTACTTTTCCGCACTAGTGTGGAAAATTGTCTCTTTCTATATGAAAATGCCTCCGAGAAAGTATTTTTTTGTACGCTCGTAAAAAAACTAATTAATAAACCTGTTTTATAAAACACAAAATAATTTTTACAACCCCAACCCATTTTTTATAATAATGAATACCATTTATATATGTACCATCAAAATGTAAAGGCTTTCTACAGCGCTTTTCCGAACAAAGTTTTAGCTCATATTTAATTAAAGAGAAAAGCAAAATGTAACCACAGGAGCAAATCATGAATGTCAAGCACGGCTTATTACGTTAAACAGTGATTTTATGCATCCCTCGCATATGAAGAACGTGTATCTATTTTGTAAAGAAAAACAAAGAGTCATTGAAAATACTTTCCAATTTTTTTTGTTTTATTAAAAGTAATACGTTTTTTTGTTAATACAAAATAAGTATTTTTGCATTATGTAAAGGAGCCAATACACTAAGTAATGTTGTATTATATAAAGTAACCAATACACTTTTGGAAAAACCGAATATTTGCAAATTCATTTTAATTTTTTTATAACATCATTTGCATAGATATAACAAAATAAAAAGAGAGAGGGAGGGAATACTTTTTTGGTAAGATCTTACCAGGAAATGATTAAAATGTTTTTTTTTTTTGAAAAAGCGCGATACATCATTAATTTGTTTTCAAAATCCATGACCGTATTTAAAAAATAAAGGTGATGATGGTTGCTTAAAAACTAACCGCCAAATTAAAAATCTAACGACACAGAAAAAATTATTATAAAAATATGAAATTTATTATTTATTACTAATCTATTCTCTGTCTTTTTCTAACATATGATTTTTTATGGAAATTGCTATTATTATAAATTATTATTCAAGTGCAATTCATCATTGGTTTTGGGACCTAGGAAGCTCTTTAAATCCGTCATAATAAATTCAGGGCTGTATTTAAAAAATAAAGTTAATGATGGCAGCTTAAAGACGGAACGTCCTTGGGTAAATCTAATAACCATGTCTTGTAGAACAAAAAAAGTAGCAATAAAAATGTTAAACTTATTTTGTTTTATCTGTTAAAGTAGAGTCATAAAAAATATAAAAATAAAATCGCGAATATTCGGTTTTTTCCAGAACTCTTCGGGTAATCGAAATTTTAAAACCTTTAAGGTAGAATATTAATCAGCATCAAATTGCGCAACTTTGACTCCATTTAACCGACATCGTATCTCTTCAAATTTCCGAGATCCTAATGATGAGACTCGAATTTGGGACACCCTGTACATTTCACAACCTCTCTAATTTTTCTCTCCGTAAATTTAACTAAATTTAAGCTTAGTAAAAGTCTAAAAGTGTCCCTTTTGGGTATGTGGAAGACAGTGGCAACTCTAGGATTTTCAAAAAGTCTTGCCAAAAAAGTGGGACATGAGACCCACACTAAATATATACCAGACGCTATTGGCCTTAAGGAAAACACTTTGGTATAGAAAATTTTAATTTTGGAATTTGCGAAAAAAGGTTTTTTTTTTGTAGCGCCCCAGTAAAAAATCATACTTTAAAAAGCTAATTTTCTAAATGATTTTTTTCGTGAATTTAATCATATTTTATCGCCAAATTCCAAATTTTACAAAAATATGTATATTTTTTTAAAACCACAACCAGTTTAATTTTTTTTTACTCAACAGTTTTTTTCTGCAAAGGATTTGACGATAAACTTTAATCCAATTTACGAAAAAAATACAAATAAATTTGCTGATTTGCTTTTGGGATTTTTCTCTGGGGAAGGGAGGGGGACAAAAAAAAAAACAACTTGTTTTTGCAAATTTTATAATACCAAAGTGTTCCCCTTGGGGTCAATAGCATCCGGTTTTTTATTTGTGTGTGTCCCATGTCTCACTTTTTAAATAAAAACTTCTGAAGATTCTAGAGGCGCCACTCCGCGTCCTAGCGGTCGTTTTTCCAAAAAACTTTCTGGCTTAACAATGGCACTTAACAATAAAAAATTCAAGAAATAAAATTAAACACTTAACATTTTTTGCTGAAAAAATTCAGTTCAAAAATATTACGAGACAACATTACGACAATATTTCAATAATATTTTATAACAGTTATGCAACACCGTTAAAAACCAAAAAGTTGCGAAAAATTGCGTTATATGCAACATTTTAGAAACATTTGCGATATAAGGCTTCAAGGACATATTTTTAACATTCTTGCGTAACCCGATGAAAGTCTACAGGTATAATGGATACAGAAACCAATCTGTGGAGTTGGAGCCCAAGTTTTCATTAAAAGTATAGAAGTATTTAGCAATAATAATTTTTGTGAACACTATACCTATTTAATTTTATTAGTACAGCCAAAAATGTATAAAACAAATAATAGGTATTTTTCTTTTATTCACACCAACCGTAATATTAACCTAAAAATAATTATTGTTTGGTTTTACCTGTTTTATAAGTATTTGCTAGTATAGTGAGAGACCACCTTAAACTGATATGTAGTTACTACAACTTTATTTAAAAAAAATTACAATTAGATCAAGAAAATAATCTTGCTCACATTCATCCTAAGTTAATTAGTGCTATTTCTTAGACTGTGACTAACATTTTTTTTTCTTGACTGCAAAGGTATATCTTAAAAATAAAGGCTGGTTTTGGAAAAAACAACATATTAATTTGAAAGTCTAACCATTAATTAAAAGGTAAAAAATTACAATATTCTGAATATGAGTACTTTATTGATATGAGATCGGTCTAATTCTAATAACCCGTATCTGCAATTTTTTCAAATTTGACTTTTTTGTGCCAATCGATAAAAAAAATTTTTTTATATGTAGGAATCAGTGGCAGCTCCTCCCTTAGGTTTGCAGGTTTGCGCAACCCCCAAAAAAGGTTTAAAATAAAATTTAAAATATATATATATATATATATATATATATATATATATATATATATATATATATATATATATATATATATATATATTAATTATTATAAAGTTACAGATTTTTTTAAAAATTTTATTTGAACATCTGTATTTATTGTTTTATTAATGTTATTCAAAATATCAGCCAAATTATTAAAAACTTGAGTGTTTTGCCAAAATATCATTAATTAATCGCGCCCCATCCTCAAACCCCGATGCGATGCGATGGTTGCACCAAAATGCAACCCAATTGGATCATTATGAGATGCAAGTATATGGAACTTATCTTGGATTGGGCGTTGAATTATTTTTATAGCAGCGGTTTAGCCGTAAAACCCTTTATTTACCTGCAGGCTTGATTTACGATTTATTGAAGTATAATTTATTATTTTAGTTATATGTGTAACATAACTAGTTGAATGATTTTTATTGCAGTTTTTGTATGTCTATTTATGTACATTAAGTTTATTGTGGTTATTTATTTATTTTTTTAAAGAACCATTAGAATTGCAACCCCTTACTTTTTAACCCACTAGCCGCCACTGGTAAGAATACGCTGTAACTCTCATTTAATAATTTTACGCAAGAAATCTTGATACTCTAATAACATTTCTAAAGACTTTTATGGCAAATAATTTTGTTTAAATGTTTCTCCTGTAAAATAATAAATTAAGCACTTACTGGAGAATTAGACCGTCGATATTTTTCCACTAATTAAAAACACCACTTTTACAATCTAACCTTCTTTTGCTAAACCACAGGCAGTGGCATAGTTAAGTTAAACATTTCTGCATCTTGTCCTAATACAAGTAGCCGATGTTGCTTCCTAAAATTAAAAAAATAATAATTACTCTTGTTTTACAGTATTTGGTTACCATCATAACCATTAATTTATATTTTAAGAAATTAAATAATAAAAATACGACTTACTTCTCCTTTATCTATGCATGATTTTTTAATTTTTTTAAATGAAAATAGTCTTTTTGTTTGGTTAGAAAACACTGCAAACACAACTGATTTGTAAATATATAAAGGCTCTTGTAAATTTTTTTTAAAATCTAAACCTTCAATTTTTTAATGTCAACTAAGCTACAACAAAATATTTGTAAACTTAGTATTAAAAATTAAATAAATTATTTTGTCGGGCATTCCTCCAAATTTTTTTTTTAACCAAAATTCCCTTTTGAAGATCGGACTTAAACACGCTTACCTGCTTTGTGGGTTGTTTGTCATTAATGGAAATTGATAACAGAGCCAAAAAAAAATGTGTATACTTTTCCGAGAAATATGTTTTTTGTTGTAATTTTGCCTCTTAATTCAAAACTCGGGTTCTGAATTTTACCATCACGTCACAATTTTTTTTCTAACCTCAAAAAATTGCTAAAAAGCAGAAAAAAAAATAAAAAAATTAACAAGGAAAAAAAAATTCATGCAACTTTACATTTTTTTTTTGCTGACTCCAAATCCAATTAAAAAACACACTAGAAATCACTATTTTTGAATTTTCACGGATCTTGCCCAAATTAGGTATAAGGGGATTTTTCGGTGGCTGACTCCGAATTTAATTAAACTAAGAATTTAAAAATTCAATATGGCCAATCAAAAATGGCGGTTGTGTTTTTTAAGATACCAAATAAATTTTTTGAAAATCAAGGGATTTAAGCCCAATTTCGTATAAGGTGGTTTTTGGAGTTGCTAATTTCAAATCTAAAGTCAAATTTAAAACATTCATGATGGCAGATCCAATATGGTGGATAAAATAAGCAAAAACAACAGATTAAAAACAAGTTTGATACAGGCGATTTTACAAATTTAAAGTTAGTTTTAAAATTGAAGAAGACGGGCCCAACACAATGAACAAAGTTTTATTAAACCAATAACACGTTAAAAAAGTAAACATAATAAAACTGAAATTAATTCTTAGTTTTTTCGATAGTGGTTTTTGGGTTGTTATGTTTCTAAAATTTATATTTACCTTAATTTACGTATATATCAAATATGTTTTTAGTCTGTTGTTTTTGCCTATTTTATCCACCAAATTTAATTCGCTATCATACATTTTTTAATTTTGACTTTAGATTCGGAATCAGCAACGTTAAAAACCATTTAATGCGAATTTTAGCTTACAATTAGATCCGTCGATTTTTAAAAAAATTCTTGGCCATCTTGAAAGATGCAACAGCCATTTTGGATCCGTTTTTGATTCTGACTTCAGATTTACTTTAGTTTTAGAATCTGACTTCAGATTTACAATTAGTGACCGAATAAATTCTGTACAAGATCCACGAAGATCTAAAAATAGTGATTTCCAGTCCGTTTTTTGAAATTAGAAAAAAAAACACACTTAAATCCGTAGGTTTTTACATAGTAATATAAAGTTAGATGAAAAAGAAAAAAAATCCAGTCTTCCTAGTTAATTTTCATAAATTTTCACTATTTTTTAACAGTTTTTTGAGGTTAGAAAAAAAGGTGTCGCGATGGCGGAATTTTGACCCCGGATTCGTGATCAGGAGACACAATAACTACGGAAAACATATGTCTTATAAAAAGTATACCCAACTTTTTTTGTGTGGCTGTGTATACAGGGTGTCCCAGAAGTAATGGGAAACAGGGCAACAGCAGATTCCTTAGGTCGAAATAATGCAATTAACGTTAACTTGCCTTATTACAAAGTTGATAATAACTAAGGTATTAAACTTTTTCTACAACCGCACGAAAAGTACCACATCTATGGGTGTTTAATAAATTGATTGTAATAATTATCTGATAATGGACAGTTTTAAAAAGTATAAAATATGTAATTGTAAAGAATTGAGCCATGTCCAAATACGCCATTCCAGTTTAATATACTTAACTGCGCTAATTGAGAACTGCGACCAACATTTTTCGGAAATGGTTTGTTCAACAGCATTCAGAAGAGTCTAATAATTTCGACCAAATATTACAATATTCCCAAAAAAGAATAAATAAAACATTTAAAATATTACATATATGTTATCAAACACAGGCATTTAAATACCGAAAGTAATTCGCCTGGTTTTTCACCTAAAAAAGGATGAAATATTAGAAGAATTCCAAAAATTATTAGATATTGTTACACGAAATTTAAACATAACGTAATAATAATATGTAAATAACTAATTAAAAGAGTTACTAAATAGTTTTTTATTGTTTTCTTTTGCAGTAAATACGTACTACTAAAAAACATTTTTACAATAACACACATCTGTAGCGAAAATGATGCTTGCACGTTTTAAAATGTCAACTGTCAAAGTTGAGGTTATATCAATAATCATTAATTTTTACCAATTATTTTATAAAATCTGCGGTTGTAGAAAAAATCTTGTGTTTTTTCTACAACCGCAGTACATACTTTTGATGTTGCTAGTAGAGGGCGCTAGCTACGGCCTACTTTACTTGTTTTAAGCTTAGTATATTGACATGTTTATTTAACAAGAAGTTACGATAATTTTCTCTGCATCAAAAATGCATACCTCATTTAGGTCTCTAGGAGCAACTGTTTTTGAGATAAACGTGCTTTAAAGGAATCTGCAATTTTCCTATAAAAAATGACTAATGGCCAATTGTTTTTAAACTTTGCAAGGTAATAGTTTTTAACATGGTGATCAAAAGTCTTTTCGGACACAAAACCCAAAAAATCACACTTAAAGTCCCCAAACCACCCCAAAATCAGCCTTAAAGGTCACGGGGGCTGTCTAGTTTAATGTTAAATAAATGTTATTTATGACAGGAGCAAAATGTTATCTAAACATTGTAATTTTGTAACGTAAAGTTATCTTTAATTAAATAGAAAATGTTGATTTAACGTTTATGTAATGATAATACTAAATATTAATCGTCAAACATATAAGTAGAATATCATGTTTTTAAGATGTTTGTTGGGTTGTATTTGCTTTCCGAAAGACAAAATAAAAGTTAATGAAAGTAAAATTAAATTTTTATAAAAGTTAGGTTAAGTAGAAATCCCACTGGCAAGCAAAATGAATTTGCCTTTTTTAATTCTTATCCAAGTAATAAAAATTAAAAGGGTTTTTAAAATTTCTGGTAGGTCATTGACCATTTCACCCTTAAAAATACCGCCAAGGTTACTTATTTTTTGTCCACGTCTTGATGAAGTAATTAATTATGAAGGCTAACAGGAACCTAAAAATCAGTATTAAACAAAAAAACCTAATGCAAAGTGATATTAATGATGATAAAGCCCTTTTAACTTTTAAAAAATTATTAAAACTTTTATAATGAATAGGCAGGAACAGGAAATTTGGCTTTTATTGCCTGTTAAAGATGTTTAACTTAGCATTGTCATCAAACTTAGTAAAATGTCACCGACAGGAAAAGTTTACAGGGAGCTGATGATAGCAATTTGTACCTTTATGCTTGTAAAAACAAACCTTTATTAGTAAATATAAAAATTGGGTATTTTTTTAGGTAAATTGAAAATATAAGCTTTAACAAACTGTTGTAAAAAAATATTACAAATACAAAATTTTTAATATTACTAATAGTCTAAAGTAGATAGACTTCAGCAGAGTTGCCTAGCAAAATTAGGACACAACTCCCCTAATTAAATATACCAGGTGATCCAGGAGCATGGCTCACCCTCTTTTTTTTTCTGCAATTTTCAAAAAACTTAGAGTAGTTGTTCCATAAAACCGTTTCAGGACCAACATAGGCTCTAACGCAAAAATCGCAGGTGATCCGGAGCATGGCTAATTCTGAAATTTATTTACAAAAAAATATTATTATTTGAAACATTAAAATTGAAGTTTTTTTAACAACCCACGTTACTTTCCGTGACTTCTTAAAATAGTTGCTTAATCGAAAATTTAGGACCGGACGTTCTGGCGTAAATATCTGGGAAAAAAATTACTTTCAAAAAAAAATAATACTATTATTTTGCAAGAAGACAAAATTGAGGAAAATTTTGAGTATTAAAACCGTTCAAATAAGCAGAGACAAAGTTTTGGGCAAAATAAACTTTTTCGCTAATTTTAGCGCCATCTGGACTGTGTTGCTTGAAAAAAATAATCCTTTAGTAAAAAGTTAGAACATATGTTCTTAAATATGTCCAGTCATTTTTAGCCCTATCGGATAATTATTTTTTGTGTTTTGGACTGATAAATGTGGGTCACATCTTGTTTTTTGTAAGACATTTTTAGTTTTTGGCCAGTAGCGTGAGAAGTATTTATTTTAGACAGCCTTACTTTGTGGACTTTATTTAAAATTGTTTTTATTTTAATTTTTTTATCAATCTTTTATCTGGAGATTTGGCCGTTAATCCAATTGAAATTTGTCCTCACATTTCGGGGATAACCTTAACTTTAAAATGCTTCATTGTACATCTTGTTATTATAAGCCAAAAAAAAGTTACCGCCAATAATTCTATTTTTTTCCGCAATTTCAAAACTGTTTTCGTTTTTATTTAATTTAGGGGTAGTTTTTCGGGTATGGGGGGTTAATTATTTCTTTATACAAAAAATATTGTTAGTTTGTCGGTTTTAAAACGAAAAATGCAAAAAAAATTAATAACGTTTTTTTATTTTTTTTTAATTTAGCGGTACTTTTTACCCCCTGGGAGGAAGGGGGAATAAATATCATAATAGTCAAAATACGATAAAATATTTTTTAAAAATTGGTTAAAATACAAAAAGAATAAACTGAGCTTATGTTTTTTGTATTCTTTTTTATTATGGGGTGGTTTTAACCCTCTATTATAAGCCCTTATATCTCAATCTCAGTTTATAATAAAAAATTAAAAAATCTTAATTATTCTGAAAAAATGGCATTTATTTGATAATCTGAGCTTTACTTTCAAGGTATTTCAAAAAAACCCTAAAAGGGTAGTTTTTACTGTTTTAAGGTCGTTTAAAAAATTTTTTGAATTAAAATCATAATCAGTGCCCCTAAATACCTCCCAGTACCTATTTTTTAAAAAATCAGTTAATATTGCCCACCAATTTTTTTATTTTTGGCCAAAAAATATTTTGGGCCCAAATTTTTTACAGCTTTTTGGCCCAAAACCCCAAAACCAAACTTGTTTAATTCCATATTTGACACTTTTCTTAACAAATTTAAAGTTAATCCGTTTGCCCAAAATTACCTTCATATTCAAAAAAATTTTCCTTTCTTGCTAACTTCAAATACAAAATTTCTGTCAATGCCCATCGCTCGCCTTTAGATCCCCCGGGTTGTGGGGGTCAGGGGTCAATTCCAGTAGCGTGTGCATTTTAGAAAATAAATGATAAAATTTCGTCAAAACATAAAAATTTTTTTTACAAGCAAAAGTTATTTTCCCACATTTTCAAAAACCCCTTTTAAAGTAAAAAACCTATATTATTTTGGTATTATTGGGATTAATAAAAAATGTATTTTTTTTTTTTAATTTTTGCACACCTCCTATTTTGAGATCATAGAACACAAATTTAATTTTTTTTTGGCGATTTCTAAACTTTTAAAAAAAAAATCCTTTTTTTACTTTAATTTTCCCTTTTTCCCGATTTTATTTTGCTCATAAAAAAAAAATAAAATTTCAGTCTTAACAAAAATTTAAAAAAAGATGAAAAAACAGAACGATAGACAATCCATGTTACACCGACTTGCCAAATCACCACCGATCTTGCAAATTCAATTTTAAAATACGATATTTACACGATTGCTTCATAAAAAATATCCATATATAAGGAACACGAAAGCCCTGATCATCAGCTTTAGAATTCAATAACTATTTCGGGTCCAGTTCCATATTTAGTTTTTCATATCGAGGATTTTTTTGATCAAACATTGGGGGCCGAGCGACCTTATAAAAATGTCATAAAAGAAAAAATTAAACTTGGCAACAGGTCAATTTTTTTAAAATTTTGGGGACTAAATTTTTTTACCTACTTTTTATTGAAAAAAATTTTTTTTCCCCTACTTTTGAGTTTTTTTTTTAATATTAAAATGGTATGAGTTTTTAAATGTTTTCGGCAAAGGGGGGTTTAAAGGAAAAAGGAAAAAATGGAATTAAACAATTCAATTTTTTTTTAAATTCTATAAGAGGGGCCCAAAAAAAAACAGCTTTTGTTCCCCATGTTTAACAATGGAAAAAATAGGGGTGTGCAAAAAATCGCACCAGTCCCCGAATAATTACTAATATTTTTTTTTTTCCTTTTTTTAAAATTAGAATACCGCGGGGAAAAAATATCTCTGCAGCATCCAATGTGGTTATTTTTTGGTTTTTTTTCCGAATACCATGGTAAACATTTTTAACCAATATTCTTTTTTTTAAGTTAACTGAGTTTTTTTTTAGGCGGATAATATTTAAAAGGGGGTTTTAAATTAAATTTTTACTGAATTAAAAGCATTTAAAAAATTAATCTGTATATACAATTATATACACTAAATAAATAAACTATAATAAAATTGGCACAAAATATCTATATAGGTACTACTATTACTAGAAATTTACAATATTTTCAAATACCCTGTATATCAATTTAAAATTTAAACTTACAAAATCTGTCCATAATCAATAATCTAATAAATCATCGAACAGCACGAAAACCCGTCGATACGCTTATTTTCATTTCTGCGTTCAAGTTGTAAACTAAGGAATGTATGTTGCCACTTTTATTGTCTTCGATAATAATGATTTCAATACATATTGGCTTCTATTTTTAATGCGGCTGGTAAAATTTTTTTTCGGAATTATGACAACGTGGCGATGAAACTTTTCCGGTTCACTGTTATTTGAGCGGAAAAGTATATCATAGGCTTAAAAATCATTTACCCAATTTAGATTTTTATCAGCCACTTCGTCGGTTGGGGCCTTTTTAAATGAGTCACTGACAAAGAAATTTTGGACTTAAGTATAATTGCAAAAGGACATAAACATGTTTATATTTTGTAAAAAGGGATTAATAAAAAAGATGAAGATCTGGTGATAAAAAATATTGGATTTACCCAATTGTAAGTCAAATGTATCATTTTTGTGCTTGGGTGCGAGAAATTACATTTATCGCTTTTTTCTTCTTCTTCCCGGGGCCGTCTTGATTACTACAAAGGCAGTGCAGTTCGTGTGGTTATCTTAATAAATAACGACTTCACCATCACCGATTTTAATTACGAATGGTTCTGCATGCCTTATACCCAGTGGGTTGCCAGCGAACAAAAAATCCCTTAATTAGGGTTAATTATTGGTCCCTCTACATTTTACAAAAAACTGTAAGAAATTTTTCGTGCCAAGTTCAAAAATTTTAATAAGCGAATCTTGAAGTATTTAATTTAATGAATTGCAAATTTACCAAATTTTGGTTCGGAAAACAAAACAACAGCCCAGCAAACAATTTGTTATAAGGCTTTGTTAAATCTGACGTACAGCCCAATACAAGGATTTTTTTTTCGTTTCATCAATCTCACAAGCATTGCATTCAAACTAAAAGACACGTTAACAATATTTTTTTATCAAACCTTTTATTTAATGTAACAATTAAGTTTAACTAATTACAATGATTACTATTTATCATTAAAAAAATAATTTTATCATACTAGAATTTAATTAAACCAATAGCAGTATCTGAAATATTTTCAATTTATTTTTCCATCAAGCCTATCTGGTCCATTTCAACCATCAAACGTATTGTCAGTAAATTCGAGTTCAAAGCCATAGCAATAAATAATTGTAAATGTTTAACTCAGAAGATCAAAAATGGATTCGATAAGAAAGAGAACTAAACTCTTAATATTTTACTAGGTGTGAAAAAATAAAATAAAATAAAATACTTTTTTAAAAATAATAAAGAATTACATAAAAACATTAATTAATTAAATGTTTAAACAACCCCCCATTAACAGATAAAAAATATCTCAACCAATCATAAAATTTATTTTTAACGTTGCTAAGTTGATATTACGAAATTTTATTACATTCTAACAAAAAAGCGTTTTGTAGCTGGTTTAGATTTTCAAATTTTACACTTTTATAAATGACACTTTTTAAGTGACCTCACAGAAAGAAGTCATTCGGTAAAAGATCAGGTAACCTGGCTGGCCAAAGTATCCGGTACAGTGGACCAGTATTATTGCCGTTAAAAGCATTTTTCAGGTACTTTTTAACCATACGGGCAATATGGGCGGGGCAACTATCCATTTGGTACCAGATCATTTGATCTTCCCGAACTACTTCTTTCAAGGCGGGTCCAAATTCATTTTGAAATAAGTCCAAATAGGTCTATCATTTCACAACAAAATGCCATTCTTCGCTCTTCATCCACTTCCTGCAGCTCTTAATGTTTTTCGAATTTATACGAATAATATTTGTGTTTTTTTAAAGTGCCCAATGCCGTTGTATGATGTTTATTTACCTCTTGCTCAAGAACCCTCGTACTATCCAATTTGTTTTCCTCCACACTCGGTAGAATATTAAGATCTCTGTTCTCTCTTTCTTTGGCTCTATTTTCGATTTTCGACAATTTTTATTACGGTACCTTTGGAGTCGAACTTACTAACAATACGTTTAATAGTTGAAATGGACGAAATGGGCTTGGTAGGGAAATAAACCAAAAACATTTCAGATACTGCTCTAAAACTGTTTCCCGCATAATGCCACTTAATTATGGATACTTTTTCGTCGATTAAATAATTCATTTTTTTCAAATACCGACTGTCACTGATTTATTGACACTTTTTTGTTTGGTTTTACCTAAACCGAAAATTCGGTAATTTTGCAATTACATTTAATTAAATAATTTAAGATTCGCTTATAATTTTTTTTTTAAACTTGGCACGAGGGCTTGTCGGATTGGTCTCTTCAAAAAGTTATCTTACATTTTTTCTGTAAAATGTACAAGGGAGCCAATAATTGACCTCCTTAAAATTTACATAGGATTTCCAATGTTCCGCTTGGCGACGCACCACCCGTTATAAGCTTCACTGCAAAACACGCCGATTCGGTAAATTAAAAGAATTGGTGATGTGTGAATGGGTCGTTACTTTATTGAAATAACCACCTTACCACTTTTTTAAATTAAAGACCTTTTTGTTAAATGAAGCTATTCCAGGCAGTTACAAATATGCTACTAAAAATTTTATACAATAAAAGGGTCATTAACAACTACGCTTTAAAACTCTTTCTTTTGGATTTTGTTATTTTTAAATCGCAGGCTTCCGAAATGTTCCATTTATTTCTTATAAAAGAAACTGCGTCTCATTAAGCACCCGGTAATGTGTTAGTTTCAAACAAAGAAAATCAGACTAGATTTATGGAGCGTAATAAAATTTTTAGCCTTTTATGTTTTCTTCCTAATTGTAACATACGGGACCTGTAATAATGATTTTTAACGTAATAAAATAAAGAAAATAAAAAGCGAACTAAGCTAAAGGTTTCGGTCGAATTAAGAGATTTATCGTGGGCATAATTCAAGCACTTTTAAATCGAAATGCGTTAAGTGGGGTTTAAGCTTTGTAATCAATCACTAATTTAAAGAAATCAAAAATATAAAAAGAGTAAAATCGGTAAAAACAAAATATTTCTTAATTATTTTAAACAAAATATACTATTTTTCTTGTTATTAGTATGACAGGGTATATTTTTATTTAAAAATGTTAAGTTAATAAAAGAATTAAAAAAAAATTGTAACAGAATTTTTTTATTTGGGTTTTCTAAATATGAGTTTGGGCTATGACTCCAGAGATAGAAATAATGGAAAACAATGCAAGCCTGTATTAAGAAAATCCCTAAAATGAATATTTCGTATAAAGAATATTTATCTAAAAAAAAAACAAAAATGTATATTCTTTACCATGCTGTGCAATAACAAGAGAGCTTAGGTACTGTCTAGACACTATAAATATTTATAAATACAATATTCTCTTTAATAACATACAATCAGGTAAAAAATAATAGCCATTTTATTATTGTTGGAAAAATATTTTTTATAATAAATGTTTATTCTTATTTTTTTCTGTGCATAGACCTGACTCTTTGATTTTATTCTTTGATTATTAGGCAGGAAATTAAAAAGATAATTTAAGACTATCTGTGGATTTATAGAATAGAACTAAGTTTCTGAATCTAATAGAAAATGTCTGATTACTCCGTATATTTTTTAGAAAACCTGGCTAAAAACTAAGCATATGAATAGTATTTTTATATTTCAGCTTTGATCTTAAAGACTTCCAAAAATATACAAATGAACAACTTTTATATCAGCCTTTTTATAAATTAATTTAAGTCCTGCGACATTGGAGATATTATTGTTTGACGCCCACCCTGCGACTAAAAGAGTTTTTCTTGTTATATAGTAAAATTACTAAATCAATTTTATCAACAAAGAATACAATTAATTAATGTATAAAGGACCATAAATACAAATTATTTATAATAAATAAGACATATAAGTGTGTACAATAACCATCTCTAATAAAAAAATAAAAAGAAAAATATAGCGTTGGTGTAATTAGCAAATTGCGTTACTCCATGTTTCACAACTTTTCAGTAAGCAAATAAAACTCTTTTAAAAAGTACTTATACTAAAGTTAAAACAAACAAAGTGTGATTTTTAAATATATATTTTATAAATTAAAATGGATTTCATTTAAATATCAAAGCCACACTTTTTAAAAAAAAGTTGTATTTTTGTTTACTAAAGAGTTGTGCCACATTGTGTTACGCACTTTGCTAATTACACCAAAGATATTGCATTTTAATTGGTTTTAATATCGTCGGTTTAATTAGCAAATTGCGTAACCCCATGTGGCACAATTTTTAGTAAATAAATTAAAGTATTTTAAAAAGCATTGATCTTAATATTAAAACATGTAAAGTGTGACTTTTTAAATAAATATTTTGTAAATTAACTCTTATTTTGTTCTAATCTTAAGGCCATATTTTAATTAAAAAGTTGTTTTTTTGCTTACTAAAAATTCTTGTCACATGGAATTACACTCTTTGCTCATCACAACGAAGATAATGAATAATAATAAAATATAATATTGTCGGTGTAACTAGTAAAGTGCGTGACTCCATCCGGCAGAACTTTTTAGTAAATAAATTAAAGTCTTTTAAAAAAGTTTTGATTTTTATATTAAAACATGTAAAGTGTGATTTTTAAATAAATATTTAGTAATTTAAATTTATTTTGTTTTAATACCGCGGCCATACTTTTTAAAAAAGATGTAATTTTTTACTAAAAAGTTGTGCCACATGGAGCTACGCCCTTTGCTAATTACATTAATGATATTTTACTTGGTAGATAAATTATTTTATCTAAAGCAATATTAAGAAAAAAAGATAAAGTGTAAGCTTTTGGTTAACAAAAAGAAGTCTTAAACCACTTGAGCTTGGTAAGTCGGCGCAAATTAAATATTAAGTACTTACTTTGGCCAACTCATCTGCCTAGTCTAAAAGATGATGCCAGGCACCTTTACTAACGTGGGAGGTACAAAGCTAAAATTTTGTGCATAATTAATTAAAAATAAAATAAATATATGGCAGGGTAAAAGTGGTGGCAAAATACCCGCTAAATATCTAAAAATACCATGTAGTTTTAAAAATGAACTTTTTCCTACAAGGCTGGTGTCTGAATAGGTTTTAATATATACATTTTTAAAAGTTGATTTTTGTGCATAAGCAAAAATAAAAAAGTCAATTTCAATTACCAGTTCGGTAAAAAAATCTTACGTAAAGAAAAACAATTATAAGTTAAACGGATACTTTTTTTTCGTAAAACGCCTCATGAAACGAGAAATTTCCTGTTTAATATATTCTTAATAACACAAAAAATTAAATAAATATTTACCGTCGGAGTCACTTTTAAAAAATTTTATCTTTTTTGCTGATTACTATACACACTAAAAGACTTTCTAGTGTCTAACTATTCTCTTAATTTATAAAATGACTAAATTAGAGAATGAAATAAATTTAACATGTCTATACATCCTATTTACAATGTCTTTCGTTGTGTTTTTGCCTGAGAAGACAATGAACCAAAAATAAAACAAACCAGACCCTCCTAAAATAATTGACGATGTCTGCCCTTTTTAAGCTTTTCAAATAAAAACAGACATTTTAGCAAAAACTTTAATTAAGTCTACCAGTTTTTAAAAGTACCCCTATCTTGCATTTTTTAAGTAAAAAACAATAATTTCGGTTTTTAGGGCGTAAATCTTTTTAGCAAATTCAGCGAGGGAAAAATATTTGGCGATCAACTAGTCAAGGGCGTATCACCCTTTCTTTTTACATTTTTATTTTAACGAACATTTTTACTCTAATTGATCCTCTTTGATCGAGAATCTAAAAAAAAAAATCCAACAGTTTAGTGACTTAATTTTATTTAACATTTTATTTTACCGGAAATACATTGAGCTTTTAATATGCAATACCTAGTAAAGTCAGAATTATACGTGTAAGAAAAAACGTATGGCGTAAATAGAGAATTAGATATTTTTCTCAATTAATACAGGTTAGAAAATTTACTATCGAATTCAGAAATTAATAGCCTTAGTTATGCTTTTTATACTTTCAAAAATTAACAAATAATGATTTAGCAGTGTAATATAATTTTTACATTACGTCTATACACTTTCAATCTTAAAAAATAAAAATAATCTTGTGATATTTATTTATTAACAAACTTAATAACAATTAGCAATTATTATGATTCATCATAAACAATGAACAAACGCGGCTGATAATTTTAAATATATCGGCTTTTTTTAACTAGAAGAAGAACAAGTTCATTGTTTTTCCTGAAAAGCAAATATTCTTTTTCTTTAACCATATCAGTCTCTGCTTGGTCCAAGATTTTTTCGGGATTTCTTCTAATAAACCAGAATGGTACTTGCATTGTCTATGATTATGAATGACTTTGGTGGAAGATTCTAAACTAGCTGAGTATTAAAAGTTTTCCCTGTTTATATCGTCATGATAATTTACCGTATTTAATCCACTTTTGTATATTAAATTCGCGCCCTTGATGAAGCCATTCTTGGTTTCGGCGTGGACTACAATATGGCCCTAAAAAATAAATGATAACTTAATTTCTCTTAAGCCTAAATTTTTTTTTAAATCATTCTAAGCAGAACATTATTTAATCTAATTATTATGTAATGTTTTATGCACCTAGTAAAGTTTGTCTCAAAGTATACTGTGTTAGCTTTTGCCTTCATTTATGGCTTATACCTGCCGACAACAATAAAACCTCGGATCAGTAGGTATTAAAGAACAGAACATTAGGGACGGACTCTAATAATATAAAGATTTATAATTTATTGTTTATTTAGGTAGGTATATTCTTAAAATTACATTAAGGAATTAAATATATGCAAAGTTTTAATAAATTTATAACTATATTATCTATACATAATTACATTTTTAATCTAAATATCTAAATCTAATTCTGTTTACTATCAGAGTCATCACTGAGATTAATTACAATAGGATTTATGTTGTTTTATATAGAAATGTAAAAGTCCTCAATTTTTATAATGTGCTCTACTGAATTTTTCCAGCTCTCAACTGGTATGTTAGTAATTACATTTTTTACCAAATTTATAACATTGGGACTTAAAGTAGGTGTAACATTTTCTGCTCTGATCTTTGTTTTACTTGGTTCCACAAATGCTCTATGGGGTTAAACATACAGTGATACGGAGGAAGACGTAAGACAGTATGCCCAGCCTGTTTAGCCAAATTATCACATACATATTGTTTTTTAATTGCATATGAATTTAGGACTTCCAAAAGTTGCGATCTTTTGTAATTGAATTCAAAATAAATATCATTTTGTAACAATTGCAGACAACAGCAAGCAGTTTGGTACAAATCCGTCTTCTGAACCAGAGTGTATTATGGTAATGCGTTTTCCTTTGTTTTTGTCTAACAGTTTTGACTAGAATCAACCCATCCTTTGGATACTGTGTCGTGTGTCTCAAACCATGTTTCATCATGGTAAATTATGGATCTGTTTTCTAACCTATATCTTTTAATTTATTGAAAGTAATTAAATCTCCAAGTGCGTAATTTGTGGTCTTTCTGAAATTTACGGCGAAACAATATTAATACCTTTATAATCTGCAAGAATCCTTAAATACGTCAAATTAATATTTTGCATTCCTAGGCTATATATTGCTGCACTGAAATTATTCTTAACCATCCGCCCGAGTCCCACTGCCTGACGAGTCCTAGGCGTTTGGGTTTTTTGCTTTTAAACGCGTTTTTTTTACCAAAACAAGCTTAACCTAGCCAAACCCAATCAACCCAGCCTTACCTAACTAACCTTAATTAACTAAGATGATTTTCCAGCCCTACAAACGCAAACTGCTACAGCTCGTCAGGCTGTAGAACTCGGACGGCTGGTTAAAAATAAAATTTTTGCATATATTGCTTACATTGCTTTGCAGCGATTTTTTTGAGCAATCCGCAAAAGGACTTTAAAGGGCCATAGCTCCTAATAAGACCTACTTTTTATTTTTTTTTACTCTTATAAGCTAATAAAAATAGAAAACATACGGAATTATAAAGATTTACAAAGCACCAATTTTTATTAAAAAATCAAAAAAGATAACAACATATTTTAACCATAAACATTGTTTTTCTTATATTCGTGTGCTTTGTGCATTCTTACCAGCTACTACAACAAAGAAGAAAACCTTTCGGACTCAAATTTATATTTTTGATATACTCTCTTAATTCTTTTTTGAGCAATATTTGGAAGTCCACCCAAAATTTTGTATTATTCGAAAGAACATTCGACAACAAGTTAACACACCAATGTTTTTGATTGACAGTGACGGATACTTTACATAACCAAAAATATAAAAAATTAATAATTATTAGACACCAATTTTTTTTCAAAAGTTTGTTGTTACTGCTTGTTGCAGAAACACATCTAGCAACATGAAAGCTATTTTACCAAAGCCACAGCAGCCATAGCCATAACATTCCTTTCTTCCATATAATCTTGGCAACACCGCTAAAGTGTGAATAAAATTCCTTTGCACCAATCTAAAAATAACTTAGCAAACAAAGACAGTCGCGGAATTTTAGCACCCAATCAGGCTCGAGATTTCGCGTGCCATAAAACAAGCGCATAAAATAAAAGAAAGAGGAGGGGATCGGATCGCGAAGCTCGTGCGTCGGGATAGGAGGGACAACCAGTACAGCTGTCTGTGCGGTTGAAATAGCAACTCGTAGCTGGAAAAGTTGTCTTCTTTTGATAAGAAAGTAAAAATTTTCTAGGATTTTGGGAAATTTACCGAAATGATCTCTTGAGTATTTGATAGAAAAATAGAAGTTTTTCTGTGGTAATATAAATATTACTTTCTTTGTGTTCCAGACAAAAAAATTTAGCTACCACATCTCTATCTTTAAAAAAGTTTATATCATAAGTTCTCGTACAAAGGTGTACATTTTTCTCAGCTAGTAAAGCTATTCTAAAAATTTATCTGTGTCAATTTTAACGTGACACATTCTACGTAAAGTTCAAAGATAATCAGAAATAAAGTGTGTGATGAAAGCGACTTGAAGAACTGGAGTGGTGATTACAACAGTGATTGGTGAAGGGTATATTAGGAAAATAGCTGAGTAGTCAAGGTAACATTTAAACTTTTTGATACTATAATTTATTAATATATTATACCAAGTGTCACACGATTGACAAATGATACGGGGCCCAAAAACTGTAAATGATTTTAAATTTTGACTAAGAATGCTCTGGTTTTTCTTGTGGTATAAAACACGTTCTATTTGTGCTGTAACGTTGTCGTATTTTTACGCTTAATAAACTCCGCATTTGGAAAGGCAATTCGGGTTTTTAAGTAAAATAAATAACTTTTTTTGCCAAATTCTTTAAACTGTTGCGCCAAATTTAAGGGCAAATTACGTAACTTTTTTTTTATACTTTGTAAATTTAAGCCCTATTAATAAGAACGTTAACATTTGGTATTTTCAGTAGATGGTAAGTTTATGTTTTAAATTTCTAAGACCTTAACAAATTGATTCTAAGGCTATCACTGCCTATTAAAAAGGTAATTGCAATCTTTTACATTTTTTTAATATTATTATTTCTAAAAAATATTCTCTTTGGTTATTGGACTTAAGTTGCTGATATCCCATTGGCGTATCACCCTATATTTTGTGTGGTATTTAATTGTATATTCGTTGTGTCTCAAATAGCAATAGTCTTTTTACAGGGCGTCCACACCTTAATTTGCACCTAAATTGTCAAATCATCTTTAGCCGACAGCAGAGTTTATCGGCAACTACTTATAATGCGGAAGCGCAACGGTAAACGTTTCCTCATCACCGCTGTTTAAAATATACTAAACAAAAATAACGTCATTACAAATGGGTATATGAAAAAATAATGTAGGGAATAAAATAAGTAGTTGTCAGTGGAAGTTGCTATAATTTAAAATAATTTCTCCCACTGCTACAGAATCTATAAAATCGGGCCACTTTCGCGATTTGGGATCAGTCGAAGCAAGCAGCTCAAGGCAGCCGGGTCTTGATAAATACCGGGGTTAAGCCGTCTAAAGATTGGCCTGCCCCCAGGTCAACCTATAGTGTAGGTTTTCAAGAGAACTTAGGGAAGTTCTAATTAATATTTTTGTCTAGTATTTTTGTTCAAGTATTTTTGTTTCGTGTTCGGCCCAATTTTATATATTCCTATTCGTTATCGAGGAATAGTAGAGAACGTGAGTTAGGGAGTCAGTTCTAAAGTAAAACTGGTGTTTTATTTTTATTATTGTTCTTTGTTAAGAACGCCTTATCCCGGAGCCAACGCCATCTCAGGAAGCTCTGCACTCCGTGGAGTTTCTTTGTCAAAAAACAATTTTAGTAAAAGAAAATTACCCTGGAGATACGCCGCCAAAAGCGGGCGTTCCAGGTTAAAAGAAAATCGTATCCACTGGGACACAAATTAATAAACCTGCAGGTGGCCGCCTGGAGTACCGGCAGGCCCCGGGGTAGTATTTTATTGCAGGAAGGGATAATCGTAGCCGCTTCATTGCACTACAAGGGGCTGGCTCTTTTATTCCCAGCGTGGGAGAAGAAGGAAGACTAAGAGAGGAAATTCAGAGATACACAGGGGGTGTAATAGCATACAATCTTTGGTTATTTATTTTATTTTGGTGGGAAACTTGGGAGAACCCGGGTTAGATTAAGTACTAGTAATAAGGGGATACGTTAAGGAATCAATTCGTGATAGCCCCAAAGCGGGTTATACCGGGTTCCCGAGGGAAAACTGGAAACCAACGGAAAGTTTATCAAATATCAGGGATTTAAATATCAATTTAGGCCAGCAACCCGGGAGAACACGGGGCCCAGTTGGGCTAGAAGGAAAGAGGACTCATTAAGAAAGCCTCCCGTGAAATTGGGATAGCGTGTTGTAGAACGGCAGAACCCGGGATGGGATAATGTTTAACAAGAGAAGGGACTAATCAGGAATACGCCGCAAAGAACCGAAAAGCGGGTTCTAGCGGGTTTCCCGGGAATTAAATAGGGATAATCAGGGGAAGACATTAACAGGATTTTATTATTATTTTTAACTTTGACTTTTAATTTAACCATAAAACCCGGGAGAACCTGAGTTGAAACAAGTTCTAGAAGGGAGAGGAAGGACCAGGGTTCATCCCGTGCAAACCGGATAGCCGGTTCCCGCGGGTTTCCGGGATAACCAGGACATCAAAATGTTACGCACACCGACTAAGAATAGAAACTTATCCTGGCATCATATATGAGGATGTTCGACAAATCTCAAACAGGACGTGGTGCCACTGCCCTTCCCGGCACTGCCGGCCCGGGTAGTGACAGTGATGACGTCAACGAGCTTTATCGGGGAAACGGTAAGGGAGTTCTGTTCCCGGCCAAAACTGAGAACAAGAACGCAGAGGCTCAGTGAAGGGATGAACCCCTTTCACCAAGAGAAGAGCCATTAATGACCCCAAAAGCACCCAGCTGCCGTTTTCAACTACCAGCACCAAAATACCATGTAGCGAAGTACCCCGATGAAGACACCACTTGCTGGATGACCAGCATGATTTATTGGTTACATACGCCGATGACAGTCAAAGACATTTTATAGATGTCAAATGACAATAACTTTGAGGACAAAGAAATTACACTTCATTAGTAAAAAAAGCAAAATGTATTATCTTTATCGACCGGTTTTTGTAAATTTTAATTTTATTGAAAAAGTGAGTACTTTTAAAGACAATAAATCGAAAGAGATATTTAAAAACAGAATATGCAGACTCGATATACTATGAAAATTAAGTAATTGATTTTTTAATGAAACACTACTCGTTATGCATAAGAAACTTCATCTTATAGATAAAAAATAAGAATAAAGATTTACTTTAATTATATCTCATTGTTTATTCCTTTATAATACAAAGCAGCGCCCACATTTTTTCTCTCTCGCTCACAGTCATGTGAAGCAAAAAATAAACTGTAAACTGATATAATTATCATTTAACACTTACTTGTTTTTTAGGTAAATTAACAATAAGATACCTGTTTAAGTCTGGCAACCCATCGATTACGGCTGGCTGAGAGCTGGCATTTTTTTTCCATTTGTTACATTTTTTTCTCTTGAATGACGTGGGATTTACTGGAAGAATATGTATCTGCGATTTATTTTAAAAAATGTTATTACAATATATTTAAAAAGGGGTATTTGCAGTTACAGTCAGGAACCCTGCTGTAATCTATTTTAGGATTATGTATGAATAATAAAATTAAGTTTTTAAAAAGAAAACAAATACCTGCAGATTTAAGCGGCAGGATCTCGTATTATAGTGTCCGACCAAAAGTCATTTTTGGCCAAGGCCGATTTGATTAACTTAGAATTTTTAGTTCAAAAGAATTCATTTAACTTCGTTTTATATGTTAACGTTAGCCACCAAGCTTGATAATGAATCATAAGAATTTTGGTCGTTACTTCGCTTTTAGCGCTTGGATGTAAAACTTCGGCTTTGGCTAAATCCTTGGATTTTTGTTAGCCAAAGCACAAGTTAAAATTTAAAGTTTATGTTAGTTCCGGTTACACTGGAAATGGACTAACATATGTTTTTAAAAATATAGTTATTTTCTTTACATTTTTAAAAAATTTAATTTAAATATCCATACAAAATTATTAAATTAAGAAACTTTAGGAACCACTGCGACGACTACTACTACAAATATCAATTATTGTACATGGTTATTTTTCTAGTTTATACCAAAATAATGCTGTAGAGCTTAAAAATTGAGAACTGGCACCACGTATAATTTTACTGACGATTGTATTCATTTTCTAAAGCTAATCTTTAAGTTTTGTGTTAATAAACTACCTCTTACTTTAGTTATAACGCCCACGGTACATAAATACTTAGACGTGAAGTATTCATGGCTTATCCCAAGATAAATAAAACTTATATGTATGTTTTACAAAAATAAAATGTGTATTAGGGAAAAGTCTTTAAGGCAAAAGTGATTGTTCTCAATAGCACATTTTTTTTGTAAATTAGTGTCAAGATTTGCAGTAATTGTAAAAACTCAAAGGAACATCTATATATAAAATATTCTTTAAATTATACTGACAATAGAAATCCAAACACCATTTAATAATATTTTAATATATTTTTTAATCTTATATTAATGGCAATAATCAATTTAGCATTCCTTTTTTATGCAGATTTCTGTTGATTGGCTAAGTAGGCTATAAATGAATTTAAATAGATACACTGAACTTTTAACTTTTAATAAGGAATGTTTTTAAACGTTCTTTATAAAGGGTTTAATATGCCCAGGGTACAAAGAAATAAAAATTTTCGTCAACTGAGCGAGGCTGAAAGGGGTCGGAATCGTCGAACTACGGAAGGCTGGTCTTTTTTTCGGGAAATGAGAGATATAGTGCACTGAAGTACTGTGGTCACATGTCAGGAATGAAGTCAAGAAGGTCTAACTCGAAGAACCATGAATACAACAGATCGCTTTTCATATTGCCCTAGTAATTGCAAATCAGTGGTTTGGAAAACATGGGAGGTCCACTGGAATGCGAATGGTTTTGGCCTTTTTTCATACCGTGACGAGTCCCAATTATATTTAGGATTTATGATGGATGGGCAAGGGTAAGAAGGCCGATATGTTCATCACACTGTTGGAAATATGGTATGGGGTGCAATCGCTTACAGATCCAGATCACCTCTAGTATTCATCAGACGGCACAACGTTACATCCGAGAAGTTTTGAAATTTCATCTCATACCATATATTAGGACACACTTAAACCCAACTTTTCAATAAGATAATGTCCAGCCTTATAAATTCAGAGTAATATTTGACTTCTTTGTCCACGCTCAAATTAATCGGTTGCCCTGGCCCCCAAAATCTCCCGATTTATCTACCATAGAGTAGGGGATATTATCGGTAGGAGACTACTAAAGGTGAAGTAGTCTGGCAAGAGTTACCCCAAAAAGATATTATTTACCTAATTAGATCCATCAACCCGTTGTTTAAGGTAAAATCAATACTTGTTGTCCATTTTTAATAAAATTTTATTGCAATGTTAATCATTTTCTCAGTACGACCTCCTCATTAATTTTTAAAATATTACTAAAATAAAACATTATTTACAGAGTGTTCGGATTTCTATGTCATTTAATATATCTTCTATCCTCTGCAACTGCACTATAGAATGCAAAAAGTGCCCGTTAAAATTACATCATTCAACAGCAACAGTTTTTTTATTTTACTTTTCTTTTACCGCTTTGTCTTCGTCACGTGTCCAATCAAGGGCGTAGGTCTTGTTATAAAAAAAGATTTCGTTACAATATTTTATAAAACAGTCATTTTAATTCGCCTTTGATAAAAAAATATTATTCACTGGCAGGGTTCTTTCTTTCCTGTTTACAAAATTGTGTAACTAGTCACGTGTTGTTAAACCAGCAAGTACAAAAAGATGATTTATTTTACATTTTCAATTAAGGTCTTTTATAATTTACAAAAGACTTAATTTATAAAATTAAATGTTTTCGTATAGAGGGTGTTAAAGAATCTATTAGACAAGTCATAACTCATAACTTTTGGAGTAGATGTATCAAAATGAGATTTGGTATTAGGTAAATGGAATGGGCAGAGGAGAGTTTTCGCATATTTCTCACTTTCCGGTCACTCCCGATTTCATCCGAAATGGATTCGGTTTTGAATTTTTAAATGGGTATTTTGTACATGGTGTGTATTTTAACAATTTTGAATTTCTAAGACAGTTCGGTACTAGATGCATTTTTAAAAGTTTTTACGCCTACTTTATTTTTTTAGATCGAACACGAAATAACCCAAGGACCTCAGGTGATGCGAAAAAAATTTAATTGCAGAGTTCTAGTGACTAGTATAAAATTTATAGTTCAAGAGGCTGTAACACATGTGTCATGAAGTGTTTAATTTAGGTAGAAATTTCACATAGTTCTAAATAAAATAATATTAAAAAAAAGTAATTAAAAAGCCACCAGATGATTTGAAAGTTAAGTTCGTTTAGAATAAAAAAATTAAAAAATAATCCCTTTGAAGAATGCTAATTTTGAGCCAAACCACCCCAAAGTTGCATTTCTTAAAATAAAAAAGTGCTTAATTTACGCCGTGATTTTAATAGCGTCTTAATTATACATATTAAAAATATTTGTAAAACGCCAATCACTTTTTCCGGGGTTTAACAATTGGCAATCATAAAAATAAAAGTTGTCTTCCTGTATGCGCAGTACCTGGTGTACCCAGGTCCCAAGCAGCAATTTTAGTAGTTACTACCACGCCCCGACTATTGTTGGGAAATTTAAAGTTGTTTACTAGTAACGGAACGTTGTCGCTACGATCCCTTACGTGTCTACGACCAAATGGGATATTTTGAAGGTGATGTTTCGTAAAATTTACTACCTTGGAACTTAAACGAGTAGTCGCACTTTACGTTCAGCTACGTGGCGGGACTAGCGCCTTCACCGCTCCCGACCGCTACTTTATAAGATTTGTTCCGCCTACTTTACTTGGCCTATTTGCTTTTTCTTTGTCTACATATTCGAAACATTTTAGTAGCATCTTTCGTCGTTATTTAGCCTCCTTAGCTATAATGGAAGTAATATTTTTATGTTTAAGTAAATATTATCGCTTAAGAGGTGTACAAAAAACTTTGCTGCACAGCTCCGAGTACATAAAAATTCAAAACGATTAAAAAATTTCTGTGAAATGTGATGTCGATGGATTTATAAAAACAACGCGCCTTCTCAAAACATATTTTTTAGCACTTTTTTTTCGGGCAGGCAATAATAAAAAGGTATAAATTTCCCGAAAATTTTTTTTTAACATTTCTTTTAATTATATGATTTTAATTCGCTTTAATTTTTGTTTTTTTGTGATTTTTTGACGATTTCATAATTGTAATACCATAAGGAAATTAAAATAAATGTAATGGCGTCCTACATTTTGTCAGTAAATATGGCGCATTTTTACAGAAAT
This sequence comes from Listronotus oregonensis, assembly GCA_019359885.1. Classification (NCBI taxonomy): domain Eukaryota; kingdom Metazoa; phylum Arthropoda; class Insecta; order Coleoptera; family Curculionidae; genus Listronotus; species Listronotus oregonensis. The sequence goes on from JAHBCN010009853.1 coordinate 27,369, forward strand.
TACTTCTAAGTGGTATTTACTACATAAGGTGTTTGAAAGATTTTCCACTTTACTGTAAGTAGCGGCCACTACACATTTATCACTTTAAAGTCATTATTACCATTAAGTTGAATATTTGTTGTAGATATTTCAAACTATATAGTCGCGATAACTACAATACCATCTCAAAGTTCCCGATGCCACGATAAAGTTCCCATTGTCACTATAAAGTTCCAATTGGAACTTTAACCTATAATTGATTAGTGCATTGTAGCGTCTTGTGCGGGCTGCACATATTTTAACAGTCACAAAAAGCCATAAACTGTTCGAACACCAAGAAGTACTTGAACGATTAATGCCGACTGCCGACAACGGGTAGATATTTTTGTCTTTATAAAGTGACCCTTACTTTAAAGTGATTTTTTTAAGTAATTGGAACTTTGTGGTAATTTTAAGACAGTGGGAAGTAAAAATTACTGTAAAGCAGTTTTCGTGAGTAGCGAGGGACTTAATTTTACCTTAAATATTACTACATAGTTCCACAACTTTGAAGGAATTTTAAAAGTAGCAACGACATCGTAGTTACTTTTAACGCTACTATAAAGTTATAAAAACTTTAAAGTGATATACCGGTAACAGGACACAAAGTTACTGGGACTATCGAATATTACTTTTAAGTCTTTGCTACTTTAAAGTTATTTTACATAGTAACAGTCTCGTACCAAAAACTTCAAAAGCTACCTAGAAGTACTGAAACTATTAGGTTCCAAATTGTAGTAATAATAACTACAAAATTACCAAAAAAATCTAAATAAGAGTAGGAAAAACTTGAAAGTCATTTTTTTAGTAATAATTACGTAACAACAACTTATTCAAAGTTCCGATCTCGGTTTCCGCTACTTTGATGCTGCTTGGGGTAGGTCAGGCAATTAGTCATCTATTCTATCAAAACAACTATGTGAAATTTCTACCTGAATCAAAGACTAAATGAAACATGTGTCATAGGCTCTTCGACTTATAGAAATCAGACAAGTTGGCAAAATCATATTTTTGTGTCTAACTACTATTTTTCGAATGACAACCTTTTTTTGAGAAGCACTTTCCAAAAAAAAGATTTTTTGACAAACATAACGAAACTAATTTATTTGCGATTGGGTTAAAAATAATAAGATAAATTAAAAATAATTAAGCAATATATCAGATAATAATTTATTTACTGTTGTAAAGGTTGCTATGAATAGCCACGATGCCTTATATTTTGCAGTTATTACTTAAGTGGCTGTTTTGTTTTTCAAAAAGACTTAAAAAAATATTATAGCTTCCAAAGACCTTCTTTTTTTGCAAATTTTTACTACTTCTGGTACCAACTATTTACTCTATTTTGGAACACAAATTAAGAGAACAATTTTTAACCTAAAAATCCAACCAAGTTAAAACCATATGTCAATTTAAATCTAAATCCTAACTATCATATTTATCGGACCGAGAAAGTCCGATCTAATACAAAAAGGACGACATCGGATAAAAATATATGTGTCCAAAACTTGTATACTTGCCATTTTAATTAGATAATAACTATCGGATAGAATTTTATTGTGAAAGATTTAACTTCTTTATAATTCTTGAGCGCTATGATATTTTTATTGATCATAGACCGATTACATTGTATGGGATATATTCCATAGGTGTAGTTCAAAAACAAAATTTAAAGATCTTAATCAAAACAGACATCTATTTAAGAGTGCATTTACGCTACACCTTAGGGGTCGGGCGAAAGGACACGGAGACGGTGAGCGGAGACTAACAAACTCCCACCACCACAATTTTCGTATAGCCGCATTAAAAATATTATATTTTATTTAGGTTCTTCCAAATTCGGTGTATCAATGCGATGTTGTTTCCGATTGTAAGCCTACAGGAGATAACGTTTTTCGGTAACTATTTTTTACTTAAATGACATAAATTATACACCATTTTAAAGGTAAGGAAATAATCTATGCCTCTGCTGTAACGGATTTTTGAAATATTAGTCGAGTTAAGAGAAAATAGTATCTAAACATAACCGATTTTAGGGTGACTTTCACTCAAGGAAAGAATAAAAACTAAATCCAAATTTAAAAAACTATTACAGCAGAAGCCTAGATTTAAGTGTTGGCTTTCATATAGTTTTTGAAAATTATCGATAACTTATACCGTTTTTGAGAAAAACATTATGCCCCGAACCCCAAATTGGATACAATTTTCGCGGCGCGAATGGACTCTTAACAAATGCTAAAATACTGTACATAAACTTAAATTGGGAAAACTACAATTAACAAACTATATGTACCACTTAAAATTGCAATATGCAGCCACCCACATGGGGATGCGACTGTTCTTTTTCTCAGGCACTTGATTTATATTTCTTTGGATCTAGGTACGAAGTTTTTCATATACATTTATCTACAAAATTTTTGCGTTAGCCATATATTTTATCTATCAAATTTTAATAATTTATGAGTACAAATGTGTAGTAAAGCTAGAACGGATTTAATAAAAAAATGGTTTACAAGATTTACGGCACCAAACAGGGGGTAAATTGCTTCTTTTTGCATTAAAAATACGCGCTGGGTTGTGGATTAGCCTCCACAAAGAAGGATACCATACTTTAAAATTATTAAATGTTCGAAAAAGAGTACATTTAGTTAAAATTTTTAATTAAGATTAGCTTAAGCCCATATAAAGCAGAACAATAAATTACTAGCATGTTTTACTTAAAAAACTGACAACTAACCAATCCGAATTCTCAATATCTGATGTAAAAATGGTCAATTTTAGACTTTTAAAAAGTTTGCAATGGATTTTTTTTTATTACTAAATTTAGAAAATATTTGAGTTTGGTATTAGTTTGTGCTTTATATTTAATTAAAAACATCAGGTTTGCTCGCTAAAATGACACCTGTATTAGTAAGGGCTGATATTTTTTACAAAAATGGCACTACTATATAGAGTATGTCCGCGGATGCGGTTAACAAGTGGATAAATGGACCAAAAATAGAAAGATACGAGAAAAAGTCATTCTTAATAACTATTCTGCTTGTCAAAAAAATATGAACTACAGTGAGAAAATAGATTGTTACCTTACAGGGCGTCTCAAAAATGCAAAAACATAAAATCGAACAAGAGCAAACAGTCACTTTTAGGCCTTTTAACCTGAAATGATAAATAAAAACTTGCTCTAAATTTATTTCTAATTTTGATTCCGATCTTACTAAAGAAAATTTTTTTCTTTTTTTTTGAAAGGGAATTTATACACCATACATTTAACGTAATATATTTTTTTTTTATAAATTTAAATTTTTTTAATTAGTATCTAAAAACTTGATAAATATTTTTAACAATTATTAATAAAAATTTACAATATATAATAAGGATTCATACAGACATACACTTCGAATTAAAAAATTTAAATTTACAAAAAATTTAAAAAAAATCAACATTTTTGCAAGTACGCATTATACATTTACATATTTTATCATTTTATATTTTTTTCATTGTATATTTATTTTTATTAATGTTAATAATGTAAAGGTATTATTTAAGTAAAAATAGTAAATTGCGTACTTGCAAAAACGTTGATTTTTTATTATTTTTTTTTTCTAAATTTAAAGTTTTTTATTTATTATTTTACGTTAAAAGGTCAAAAACTAACTATTTGCTCTTGTTCGATTTCATGTTTTTGCATTTTGTATGATAAAAATCTATTTTCTTATGGTAGTTCATATTTTTTTGACAAGCAAAATTTTTTATTAAGAATGACTTTTTTCGTATCTTTCATTTTTTGCTTCCTTTGTCCTCTAGTTAACCGCATCCGGACATACTGTTTATATATATATATATATATATATATATATATATATATATATATATATATATATATATATATTTTATATATATATATATATATATATATATATATATATATATATATATATATATATATATATATATATATATATATATATATATATATATATATATATATATATATATATATATATATATATATATATATATATATATATATATATTTTTTTATTTTAACAGGTGTAATACATTAATAAGATGTTAAAACTTGGTGACAGCTTTTGGTTTTTTGCAACGTATGATTTGAAGATAAAAATTGTGTATTTTTTATTATAGTAGATTACTTTTTTATTTTAATAGAGTTTTGTAATTAAAAAATTAAAACAACTTTAGAGTCATCTTATGAGTTTCTTGATTTAGGTTTACTGTTTTTGACAAAAATAAAATAATAATAAAATTATGCATAACAATATTCCTGCAATGTTTTGAAAATTGTAAACAATTAAGGATGTTATAGAAAGAAAAACAGATGCAGAGTCATAACCATCCAAGTAAACGGATTAAGGTCCCTTGGATTATTTTTGAAGATATATTTTAATTTTCTCCTTTATAAAACTTTAATCAACACGTAAAGAAGCATTAACCTAACGGATACTGGATTTATGTGATCAAACCAGACCTACGCCGGGAATATTCTAGCGTATTGGGCAATTGCTTGCATTAAAGATGAAGGTGGGCAATTTTAGCAAAAATAAATTAGTTTTAATTTTTGTTAATTTTTTTACGAATTTTATAATAACAATAAACATTTGTTGTTAAATTAAAAAACACATATCTTGCCTTTTTGTGATTAAGGTTGACCTACTTATAATTTTAAAAAAGAAAAATTAATAGAAGCGCAGAAAAACAAGTTTCATTAAGGCTTTTCCGTGTTACATTTTCTGATATTACCAACGCCACTGGGTAGAAACATTTTTTAAAAATTTTGTGTGGATATTTTTTTATTAAATTGGCTCCATTTAATTTCACAACTATAAAACTTAAACAAAGCAGTTATTAAACTAAAATAAAGAAACGATATTTTAAAAATTGTAGGAGTACACACATATTGTTATGCATATTTTTTGAAATGAAAAAACTGTTTCTTCAAAAACAGTTATCTGACCAGAAAGTCAGAGATATCCTTTGAATATTTTTAATTGCAAAATCCATAAAATCTTATAAGATTAAAAAAACACTGGCTTACTAAACCAGGTGTTTCTCAGAGACGGTTCCTGTGACGTTTTTATTTATTAACTTAAAAAAAATTATATTTGGTGGTACTACCGATAAAGTTTCTCTTATTTCAATTGAATATTACATTCTGAATGCAATATCGTCTTAGATGTAATTTTTAAAATTTTGGTTAAAAGTATTATTTTTTTTTAATCTCTTATAGACATAGCTACGTTAAAGCCATTAATTTTTAATCAACTAGCTACCGAAAAAAAGATTTAATCGCCTTTTTTTTACGGCTTGTTTGGACAGTTTGCAAACTTTTGCAAACTTCTATTGATTTATGGTCATAATTAAGTTTTTTAAATGGAGCAAGGGTAATTTGTTAGCATGTTGTAAAAAAGCACTTCCAAATAATTTAGCACCACATTGGGTAAGACTCAAAAAAAACTTCTAATAAATTAATTATTTTGTTGCAAAAGGGTTATCAGTAGTATTTTAGTGTCGTTAACCATATTAGGAGAAGCCGTAAAAAACAAAAGTTGCCGACATTAATATTTTTATAGCTACTTCAATTAATATTAACCCGTTTAACAAAGGTACCTAAATATTTCAAAGCAGAATTATCCAAAAAATACATATGAGGTGTTTTATATTCACAATATCGTATTCTGTCGAAATAATGAAAATAACATACAGTTGGTCTCATCGCTTACGCACACACGCCCACAAGACCAAGAGCTCACACACTCAATAAGTTAATATCTGTTTTTTATCAGGGTTGAGCGTCAGAGCAAGCCTTTAGCTTATACTTTCCTAAAGATATTTTTGGTGTAGTTTTGTTGTAACGATTGGTTTTTATTTATTTCTAAATTGAGTGTAAAATCGTTTCTAATTATTATAGTAATTTTATATTGCTAGCTATTCTTGTAAAAACACAAGCTATTCCACAATATAAGGTTTGTTCCACCCCATGATTTTTGTACGCGGTGATCATTTATAATGTCCCCCCTTTTAACTTTTTTGTTTTTCACATTAGACAAAAATCTTAAGAGTCCATTCGTCCGCGAAAATTGGATCCAATTTGGGGTTCGGGGCATAATGTTTTTCTCAAAAACGGTATAAGATATCGATGATTTTCAAAAACTATATGAAAGCCAACACTTTAATCTAGGCTTTTGCTGTAATAGTTTTTTAAATTTCGATTTAGTTTTTAATATTTCCTTGAGTGAAAGTCACTCTAAAATCGGTTATGTTTAGATACTATTTTCTCTTAACTTGACTAATATTTCAAAAATCCGTTACAGCAGAGGCATAGATTATTTTACTTACCTTTAAAATGGTGTATAATTTATGTCATTTAAGTGAAAAATAGTAACCGAAAAACGTTATCTCCTGTAGGCTTGCAATCGGAAACAACATCGCATCGATAAAAGAATTTGGAAGAAACCCA
>JAHBCN010009854.1:0-33641 GCA_019359885.1 Listronotus oregonensis
GCGCTTTTATTTTTTGAGGAAAAAAAGATTTAAATTTAAAATAAAAACGCAAATATCCAAAAACTAAATAGTTACAAAACAATGTAATAAAAAAAAAATATCCCTTTTTTTAGTAAGCTCTATAAAAAGGTTTTTCCTTTTAATTAAAATAAGTAATAAAGGAGGAAAAAGGGGAAAAAGTGTTTTTGGCAATTAAAAATTTTGCTAAAAAAAATTTTTTTTTGGGAAAAGTCTCCCACCCCCCATCCTTTTAAAAAATTAATTTAAAATGTTCTATTCATTGCAAAAAAACAAACTAATACACATGTCCCTCAAGGCAAGGGGGGATAATTTTGGCACGGATATTTTATTTTTTTTTTTTTTGGTCCAATCACTGTACCCAGCCCGATCCATTAAAACTTTAACTAAAATAAAATTTTAACTTTATTTTTTAAAAAAAAAAGGCCTTTCTATTGGGGACGCTTAACATTTCTTGATCTTTTGTGCTACTATTTTATAGCTCACCGCTTAAATATTTTTTATAATCTTTTTAAATAATAATATTAATAATTTATAAAGACAGTTCGCCTGTTTCCAAGAAGACCGGCACAACCCCCTATATTGTCACATTTGAAATATTTGCTTTTAAAGTTTTTACAAAAATGTTTATAGTATTATTGTGATGTTTTCTTACAAATACATTGTTTTATACATACATACTACGTAGAGTATCTTTGGGAGTTAGTAATCTATAGTTTTACATTATTTTCGCTTTAATTGTCCTAAAAAAATTAAAAAAAAAAAAAAAAATGTGACGGTCTTCGGGAAAAAAATAATATTTTGGTAAGGGATATTTGAAAAAATGATTAAAAGATTTGAGAAAATGTTTTTTTTTTTAAAAAAAAAAAACAACTAAATCATTATTTTTATAAATTTTGGGTTTTTAAAAAACCCCAAAAAATCTGGCATTAGAAAAAAAAATAACTTAACAAAACAAGTATCAGCTATCTGCAAAAAAAAAAAAAAAAAACACACAAAAGGTTCTTATAGAATTCACCATAGTAACTGGGAAATTTTATATTTTTCTCGACAAGAGAATATGCCCTTTTTTTTTTTTAATCAGAAACCTGTCTTCTTTTTATAAGCCCTGAAAAAAGAACCGTACTTATATCCGAAAAATTTTTCTTCGTGAGGTAAAGCTCACAGTTAAAAAAGATTTTGTTCATATGATAGTTTAAAAAAAAAAGGGCCCCCGGGGGCCCTTTTTTTTTCGCACCTCGATAACTTTAATTTCGCCAGTTTTTACAATGTCGCCATCATTATTTTTGAATACGTGCTTGAAACCATTTTTTTTCGGCTAAGTTTTTCAAGTAAAAAAAGTCATTATGGCTTCTTATTATCACTTTATAGGGCTGCCCTTTTTTTTTTTGCTTCCCTTATTAAAGTGATATACTGATCGGGTACGTATATTGCGGAACTTTTTTATATCTGGTAATCTACTTTTTTTTTGTGGGGCCCCCGAATCTTTTTTTTTGGGGGGTTTTTTTGTTGAAGTTTTTAATTTAGTAACTGCATAGGCATAAAGGAAAAAGGAATCTGTTTTTTTTTTGGGCCCCAAAACCAATTGTCCGTATAAAATATGACGTCAATTACCTCATTTTTCAGTCCCTTTTTCTTCAATTGCCTAAAAAATTCCAACGGGGAAACCCAATTTTTTTTTGGGGCCCCCTTTTTTTAGCAGCGCCTTTATGCCAGATATAACATGAAACATCATTTGTGATTGCAAGAAATGTCAAGTTATAAACATTTAGTTTAAAAATAATAATAAGAAGAAGCTTTTCCAATGGGACAGGGTAAAGATTTAAGTCATAAGTAATGACATAACTTTTGGTTTCCTTATCATTTTCTTTTTTAACCGACTTAGATTTTTTTTTTCAAATGAATATCATACCGTCCTGAAGTATTTTTTCCCCCCCCTCTGGTGAGTTAGCATATTTGCATAGATCACATTGATTTTTTTTTGGGGAAAAAAAATGCAATATTGAAGTTTCGCGAAAAAACATCATAGTAGGTCCGATAAGAGGCAGGGTTTAAAAAATTTTTTTTTACATAGGTCCGATAGTCCCTATAAAGGTCGGCAATGGTCTTTGAGTCTTCAATATATTCCTTTTTTGGGGTTTTTTATCGCGTATAGTGACTTGGAACTCTTGGAATCGTTTTTATATGATTTTCAATTTCCTTATAATCTGGATTAATTTTTTGATGACTAGGTGTTTGCCTCAAATTTTTTCCTATGATGCCACCAGTTTTGCAAACTTTTTTTTTTTCAAATAAGCAACAGTCCTCGTAGTAATACCTAGTGTGGACAAAATTTTTTTTTTAAAACTTAGTTTTTTTTTTTAAAAAAAGAAAAAAAATAAGCACGGATTAAATCGCGATGTCTGTTAGGATTTGAGTTTTTTGGGGTTTATAGGACTGAGGATGATGCAAAAACCTTTTCCCCTTTAAGTCTTTTTGGCCCCCAAAATTTTGTCAAAAATTTTCTTTCGAGATTCTTCAAAAATTTTTTTTCTGTGCATTTAAGTCTGTTTTTTTCACTGGGGGGGAAAAATTTTTTTTTTTATGTTCACAAAGGGCCCTTTTTTTTTGACTCCATCTTTTTTGTTACCTTCATTGAAATATAACTCTGACCACATTTCGTAATCGTTTAGCCAGTTTTTTTTTCCCAAACTGCACTATTTCTGATTTTTTTTCTGCCTCTTTTTTTGGGGGGATTTTACAGCAGTCAAATTAATTGGTGCAGAACTTTTTTTAAAACCGATTCGATGAAGAAAAGGGCTTTTATAATCGGGGGTGTCTGGGGGTTTAAGAGCCCTTTGGGGTTTTTAACGCTTGACGAGCTTTCGATGAATTTTCGAAATTTTCAGGGGAGAATATTTATAACGTCATTTTATTTTTTCCCCGGGAAATACCAGGTTGTTCATCTACAAAAAAAAAAATTTTTTTAGTTTACTTTAATTGCCCCTTTTTTAAAATAATTTTTTTAAAATTATACTTTACCTTTAATTTCCCTTTTAGGGTTAAAAAATTTTATTTTTGGGGGATGTCGGTCTTCCATCAAAGTTCGTAGTCACGGTTCGTGATCTACGTTTTCAATTTGTAAAAAATTTTCTTTATTGAAACAATCTGGGATATTTGTTTGTGGCAAATCTAGAATTGATGGATTTTTTTTCAAAAATCTTAATGGCGAAAAAATTTTATAAATTAACTGACATTTTTCTAAATTCAATATACTACGAAAGCGAAAGAAAAAAAATCCCCAATTTTATATACAAAAATTTGTATTTAGTTTATAACTCACCTTGTTTGGGTTTTAAAAAACTTGGTCATTTTCCCCCAACATAAACTGTTCTATTTTCCCCATAGGCTGATCTACATTATGAACCTCGATATTTTTTTTTCTTAATTTTTTTAAAAAAAGGGAAGACCTATTTTGTTTTTCCATTCTGAATCTAAAAATGTTGTATTTGTTAATGAAATTTCCCCAAAATTTTAAAATAATATTTACATTAAAATATACCCCCAAAAAAACTGCACCTGTATTTTAACTAATTTTGTACACCCAAAAAAAAAAACACAAAATTTTTATTTTTTCCCTTTTTGTTTAACTTTTTTTTTGTTTAAAAAAAACTAAATTGAGCAAAGCATATTTATTCGGGGCCCAAAATATAATTTTCCCCTTTTACCTTGGGGGCTATTTATTTGAGATTATTAATCAGAAACTGCCCCCCTTTTGATTAACTAATGAATTTGTGCCCCTACTTTTGATATTTACAACAAAAATTATTCACTTTATGGGGAAGGGGGGAAAGCAATTGTGAGGTTTTTTTGAACAAAAAATAGAAACTATTATTTTCTTGTAAAGAAAGATCACAAGTCTAATTTTAACGGTTTTCTCCGAAATAAATCCACAGTAATGTTACGCTTTTTTAAATTGCGCTAGCACAAATCGAATTATGACGGTCTTTCACGAATAACAAATTTAATAAAACGACTCTTCTAGAGTTAAGACGGTTTTGCACGAAAACATCTAGTGTTGCTCGTACAAATGCCACGAAGCAACTAAATTGAGACGTTATTACCCGAATGAAGGTGAGAGAATACGCTCCGCGGAAACTATTCGAATTACATTTATGCCGATTTTTATGGAAATAATATTACTTTTTTTAAGTTTAATGACATTGAAAAGTCAAAATAGACATTTTTCGATTTTACCTCTTCTTGGAAAAGGGAGTTAGTAAAATGATTTTTAGAAAATTTTAATCATATTTTTAACATAATTTTTTTATAGTTTTTTTTTCAGTTAAATTTGTGTTTAAACTTTCATTTGATTATTTTTTACAGTAGTAAAAAAAACGGAGATAAGTTTTTAAAAAAAATGTTTTAAAAGTTTAAAATATGTTTAAATTTTTTTTTTTGGATTTTTCCCCAAAAGAGTAACTGTCTTTAAAAAATATTGTATTATTTTTTAAAATTTTATAATAAAAAAACTTAAAAGAGCTTTCACAGTAGCATAGGAGATGAGAAAGTTAAGCGTCCTTTAGGTATATAACACCCAGATAAGTTACCCCCCCATTACCTCGAGACACATGTGTATTAGTTTGTTTCGTTTAATAAATATAACATTTTGAATTAATTTTTAGATGAATAAAGTAATTTTTTGTACCAAAAAATATTGTTATTAGCGGGGAAATTTTTTAAGGCTAAAATAACTTTTTCCCCCCTTTTCTCCGTATTACTTATCTTAAATGTGTGTTTTCCCTTTTTCATAGAGCTTACTAAAAAACATATTTTTGTTTATTACTTTTTTTATAACTCTTTTTTTTTTTGAATATTTGGTTTTTAAATTTTTTTTTAAAAAATTTTTTGTTTTCAAGTTATATTAAAAAAAAAACGATTTTTTACAATTTTTTTTTAAATAAAAAAAAAAAGCAATTTGAACTCGCTGAGCTAAGGCAGCAGTGGGTTTTAAGATATGGTTCAAAGTAATATAAAAAAAAAAGTTTCATGCGTATCTATTATTGGCTTGGTTTTTTTTTGTGGCCTCCCCACTATTAATATGTAAGGGCCCCAAAAAAAGTATTATAACATTTTCTTTTCTCATTTTTTTTACTAGAGAAAAAAAAATTTGGGGCAAAAAAAAGAAAAAATACAATTCAATTTTAGGTACATACCATGTCGGAAAAGGTGGTTGCCGTTGGACATGGATCTGTTGGGGGGAAAGGGTTGGGGAGATTGCCCCTCTCCTCTAGGGTTTGGACCCCCCCCTTTTTTCACGAGCATTAAGGCTTCTATTCATCGCTTGGCCTAAATCACCTTGCGGATTATCGTCGGTTACTGCCTTAGATAACGTTTCCCCCTTTTTTTCAGCTGGCTTTCGCTTAGCTGAATGAGTAAGTTGTAGACACTTGGTGAGTAACATCGTTTCTTTTCTGAAAACCCCTTTTTACGGGTAATATCAACCCGTGACGACGTACAGTTATCTTGTATGTTGTCAGTGATCAACCTTTGCGTTAGTGAGCTGCAGATTTGCGCAGCTCCCGGGCCCCGGGAGCCCTCGCTCCATAGTGTTGGATCGTAAGTGGTGACTGACCACTGTAAAGATACGTATTACTTAAAGTACTTTCATATTTGCCTTTTTTTGATTAAAATTTTAATTTTTAAAAGATCAAATTTCATGGTTTTTTCCCTTTTAAAAAATTTTTGATTTTAAATATCCTAAAGAAAAATCTAGGGGGGAAGATCTAGTGATCTTGCAGGCCATTTCTTGTCCCATCCTAACAATTCACTGTCCGGAAAAAACGCATTCAAATATTTACGTACTTGTCGAGCAAAAAGGGGGGAAGCACTATCTTTTTACCACCAAATCGATTTATCCGGCATATCAGGCTGATTTGAATTTGGAAAAGAAACCTACGAGTGGAAAATAGGTCATTTTAAAGAAATTCTAAGTATCGCTCTCCCGTACGAAAAATAATTTTATTCTTTAAAATCTCTGCCCAAACATTTACTTTGTGAAAACTTTGGATTTGATTTTTTCCTATCCTACATGAATTAATTGTGCTTCAATACCAAAACAATATTTCTATGATAGTTTCATAAAACTCTAGTCTGCAATCTGGATCATCTTCGTCCAGCTCGTGTAGTCACCTCATCTTGTACGGATGATACTTTTCTTCCTTTAATACACGCAAAATTGTTCGTTGGCTAACATCATTATTTGAACCTGCTTCAGAAGATGCACAATGGGAATTATCCTCAACAACTAACAAATTGTTTAATCTTGTATTTTCATTATTTGTTGGACGACCCTGCAGTAAACGACGATCTTTGACTGTTCCTTTTTCTCTCGATTTTCCTTTAATTTAATTTACTGTACTTCTTGTAATGGGCCTTTTTGAATATTTTGCGTTAAACGAATTAGAAACTTCTTCTTGCGTCCTTGTTTTGTCTCCATATCCAATAAAAATTAAAATTTCAACTTGCTTAGTTTCATTTAAATGCACCATATATATAATTATTACTGGCACAGACACAAGTCATAATGACAATCCATTTACAAAATTTACTTGTTTTACCTCTAAAGGTATGTACAATGTCTTTAATTATATTTACGTGGCATCCGGAACCTTTATTTTTGAAGATAAAAAAAAATGTTTTTTTATAAAAATTTTAGGTTTTTTTATCTTATCTTTTGAAATTAACTGTAAAAAAATATCGCAATAAAAAATGAAAAGATATAGACAACTTCAACTTTTTTTAAATAAAACACCCTGTATCTTATGAGTTTTAACGAAATATCTTTTTTTCTGATTTTAAATATATACATACATTAATCATATTTGAGTAAAGTCTTTTTGAGATATTTTAACTAAAAACATAAACAAATTGCAAAAAAGTTTCATATTATTAAGAAAGCCATGGAAACAATAAAATTGTTATGTTGCTGAATTTAGTGAGATTTTCTGTACCACACATTTATTTTTGCGATTAAATATTTCTGCTGTAGTGAAGGAGGACTCGTCGGAATTTTATTTAAAATCTCTGGATTCTGCTGCGTAAGCCTAGCTATTTCCAGTGTTTACTCAGGTCAGTCCTGCATGTTTTGTTTAGAAACATTCTGGACGGAGATAAATTGGTAAAGATGAGAAATTTAAAGTTTTAAAGTCAAATTCATTTTATAATCTGATAAATTAGGTTCGGGTGCTGCATCTAAGATTGGTATTTTAGGATTTTTTAATATTGTTAAAAGTAGTTAGTGCTAGTCTGATAGAAAAAGTATAATTATTATCCTGGAAAAAACGAGGAACGCCAAATCTTTGTTTTCCTTTTGTGCTACGGTCCTTTTCTTTATTTTTAACCTTTTTCGGTTACTTAGACTTTTTCATAATGTATTTTATAGTGTCTATAGATCGCCATGTACTCATTGTTAAGAATATAATAAGTAGGGCTCCGATTTCGGAACGAGCTTGTTCCCTATACGTTTTTTATGTCTGAAAAATCTATTGGCGTGCGTATTAAGGAGATTAATTAAAGAAGCAAATTTTAAAAATGTTAAATAAAAAATAATAGGGGTGTTTTACAATTTATTTGTACGATATAACTAACGTCTTTAAAGTTGGCTTAGGCAAATTAATTTTATAATTTAAAATATCTCTAAGTCTAAAAAGTTCCTTTCACAGCTTGTAACTGGAGTAAACGAAAAATTATTTTACAAGTCGTTCTTTTTATTTTGTAGTGCCTCAAATATATGTTTTATTTCTAAAAATTCTGGATTTCTTTCCAAGATCTTTTTGTATATACAATTTTAATTTGTCACCAATTTCATTAGGAACAGATTTAAGCTTGTCTATAGTGATTTTAAAATACATGAAATGAAGGTACCAGGCATTTGTTTTTGTTGTCGCTTAATCACATCCGAAAGATATCCCAAATTTTCAAAATAAATTTTAAATCCGATTTAACATTTTTGGTGCATTTATAACTGCTTTACTTTTTCACTTAAAGCATCATCTTGTAAACTGTGGGAAAACCTTTGCTACCACATAATAATATATATGGTAATATGTTACTGCTGATAGCCATACTCCCCACCTTGTAATAGCAGGTTGTGGCGCTAATGCGACATTAGGACATATCTTTAATTTTTTAATACGCGCAGGTAACTTAGGAAAACTTTTTACCTCGATAACTAAAGTATCAATAAGTGGATAAAAGTTACGTACCATTTCGCATATTCTATGTAGGGTACGCTAAACATGTCAAATGAAGCAATTTGGAAAATACCTTTAACTGTCGTCCTGCATTTAGCATATATACAGCACTATCCGAAAGAAACAAATCGCCACTTTTCTGAATACTGTACTGACAGTAGAAAAGTAATAGTTTCTACTACAGATTTAGTTATTGTCTGACTACTGGTTATGGAAGAAATTTACTGTTAATTAAATATGAGTTTTCAGGTTCGTGATAACTTAAAAATAACCAACGAACTCGTCCTTTGAGTTCGCGTAACCATAATATTAGCAACATATCTTGCCTTGATATCAGTGGTTTCATCGACACGAAACCATAACTTTTTTTTTCAGATTGTGTCGTATTTTGTCCATACTTTGTAAATAGACCTTATCAACATAGTTTTGTGCAAAGTTGATTCGTCTGGTACTTTTCTGTGGTGGTTTTCCAAAAATGTCCTCGTGGACGGATAATTAATTTTATGAAGAAGAATATCAGCTGCAATAAAAGCTTTACACAAATCCATTCAGAAGTCTGCGTTTTATACATAATTTCTCGTTCTGTAGATTTGGATGGCCCCGGAAGACTTGTCTCATTACTAGGGCTTGTTTTATTTTTTCGAGTATCCCAAATTAGACCTTCTATGGAATATTGTTCTTATGTCTGTGGAATGGCGTCTCCTACAACTCATATAGAGAAGAGCTGTTCGTCTTATAAATAATCCCACGCTCACAGAAAAGCTTCGTCCTCTTGCCCACCGACGAGCTGTAGGGGATCTATCGCTCTTCTTTAGGATTTTTCACGGCTTGCCCGAGAAGTTGGCCAGCTTAATATCTCCCCCTCTGGCAGCTCCCAACGGAGGCAACACTTCTGGTGCAACTTTTATGCATCCTTTTATAATTTAACTAGAGAGGCCCTGAACTCCCTGCTTTCGTAGTTCTTTCATCCCTATAGTGTCCAGACTATGGAAACTGCTACCCGCAAAAGGTCCCTTCTTTAGTCTACAAATATTTAAGTCCCGTGTGAACAAACTCCCTCTCACCAAACTTAAGACACCCACGGTACGTTAGTGCTTGGGCTACAGCCTTGTGGACTGTCCAAAGATAAACAAAAACACCTTTTTTTACTTTTAAATAAAAAAGTAGAATATGGAAGGAGCCACTCCAACTTATTTTTTTTTTACTTGTACTCATTATGTATTTACTTGTAAGCGACTTTACACCTGTTTAAATATAACAAATTATTTTGGCACAAATATAATATGATTTACCCTATGTAACGGAACTGGTTTTACGAGCTCACAACAAATAGGCCCAAAGAGTTTTCGTACTGCACTTGGAGAGTTGCATTTACACTAACAAAACCATGTTTGTGGGGTTAATTGCATAAATATGAACCCTAATAGAGGTGCAATCAAATATTTATAAATTTATATACACCAAAAGTCTATTTTAATTTTAATTTAATTCATATAATTTATATAAAAGCATTATAAAATATCATAGTTTAATTATTTTGTTCTTGCAAAAACTCTTCTAAATTTTTTACTATGCTAATGTCTTTTGTATTATTCTACAAGAAATCGTACCGAATAAAAATACCAAAATAAAAACCCTAAATACCAATGGAAATTAAATTATTTATTGCATTTTTATTTGGTATATTCTATATCATTTTAAGCTCGAAATTGTAATGGTTTTTTATCGATGTCCGGTCCCTAATAATAAGTGATTTTCCATTCGCACTGTCGTAATATCATCATTGTTGCCATTCAAAAGACACACAATAGCGATTTCTTTGTTCTTCTGAATAGCCTATCGACAAGAAAGCAGCATAAATTATTTGTAATTGTTCAAATGCTAAACTTCAACTTTTTTACTATTAAGACGTCAAATTCATCATAAACATTTTATTATTTTCATGGCTTTCTTAACACTTATATATTTTTTTTTAATTTATTTATAAGCTAAAATGTCTGAAAAGTGGTTAACTCAAATATCCTTATTGTATATAATATATTTCAATCAGAAAAAAAATATTTCGTTGTAGCGCAACATATAAAAAAGTTGAAGTTGCATAAATTTTTGGACTTTTTTGATGCGATATTTTTTTACTGATAATTTAGAAAGATAATATAAAAAAAAACTACAATTTTTATATAAAACATTTTTTTATCTTTAAAAATAAAGGCTCCAGATGCCACGTAAATATAATCAAAGACCCTAAATTTGAATTGTTTTTTTTTTGCTCCGAAAGAATTAAAGAGAGGTATATGATATGCTACGCAAAGCATGTGTTTAATTTAACACAAAATCGAAAATTAATTTAAAAATTTGTTACATTACAAAAAAATCAACTTTGGTATTAAAATTTACTTTTTGACGCACCCTGTATATTTTCTTTATAGCGCACAAAATGCGCAAAAAAATTATGATAGACGTGTGCGAATATTTGTTTTTAACCTAATACCTGATTTTAAAATGAATTTGTTCCATATTTTAGTTGCTCACTGTATACAAAATGCATATCTGCGGATAAAGTTTACAAGATAACAAACGAACCAAAAAGTAAGAGTTACAAAAAAAGTTACTTCTAAATAAACATTTTTGCTTGTTTAGAAAGAGTTACAATAAGATTTTTTTTTAGTTTACTTATAGGGTTGGAACTAACAAAAACTTATTTATTAGTCACAACTGGATTTAAATGAAACACAGCAATATTTTTAAGAATTAAAAACCACCATATAAACCAGCTTTAAAGAAAAAACAAGTGAATAAGTCGAAATTCATAAGCGGTCAAACGTCAAAATCGCATTGTGCTCTTAAACTTGACAACGTTCATTAATGTTCATGACTGACTTACAGTGTTGTCATATTAAACATATATAGTACAGTAGGTACCACAAATGCCCTACTTTTTACATTCAACACACGAATAATTATTTAACTTAACAACACTGTAAGCAAGTCTAATGAACCGCATCAAGTTCAAGCGCACAAAGCGATTTTGACGTTTCAACGTTTGACTTTTGTTTATGGCATATTTTGTTTCGCAAAAAAGTAGCTTGGTATTGTGCAAACCGTAACCCTCGATCTTTCCTACTACAAAACATACAAAATCTAGACACCCTGTACAGATAGGCAAAAAATACCACAACGTTATGTTGTGGAAGAGTAAAGCCACCTTGTTTTGCCACTGGCCAAAAAAAAATTCCTTATTAATGTTTTTGCTTAAAATGTGAATAAGATTTACTATATAAAAACTATTTTGTATTAAGACAGAAATCTCAAAATAAAAAAGAAAACGGTTTTCTAAGATTTATTAATTTGTTGTTTACATTTATTTTGCTACTAAAAGGTTTTTATAACTTAAGAAGGTATTATTTTGATAGGAAACTTTATTCTCTATAAAAAATAATTCTAGGAAGGTAGGTATATATTTTTACTTAAAATGAGTACATTTCGGGCAAATTTTAAATAACCAAATCCAAAATTATATTGCATTTTTTTATAATTAGGCTCCCAAGAAGGTGTATGTCCATTCTGATAGCGTGTTTTAATCACATCATTTGTAATCAATGAGCTGATAGGTAAACTGGAAAAAGCATCGATTTGGCATAAGCGTGGCATCATAAAGGCACATTCTAAGGTTCTGTCTAGCGATGAATGAAACTTTCCCCTGTACTCAAACGATAAAATCCACCAAAACGCGGGAAAATGGTTACTACAGATACTATTTTGTCGTAAAGCGTGGCTGCCAAGTATCTTTCTGTTTCATTTACTTGATAGTATATTATCATTAACTTCTACTCAATTTATTCTTAAAATTACATCAAATTAAGCTCTACTATTGTTTTGATGATTCCCGGTTTAGGAAATCAGTCAGCAATCAGTAGTAAAAATGGAGAAAATAAAAATCAGTATTTTAAAAACCACTTACGTAACATTCCATTTTTTTACAGGTGATATGAATGTTATGTGAATTTACGTACCAAATCTCATATTTACAGGGAACAAAAAAGTTATGACAGTGAAAAACTGTGAAACGTTTCGTGTCTTATACACCCCCCCGCCTGAGGTCGGAACTTGGCCTTATGCACACCGTGCGCCTACATAATATTTACATTATTTATTTAAACTGGTCAAACTTAATTTACAGTATACTTATAATATTTAAACACCTGCGATACCTAATCCCTTGTTATTCTAAATCCAAAGCAATAAATTTGAAAAGGAACGTGTTTTCCGCTAACACATAAATAGATAACAAATATTTTGATATATTGCCTAGGAAGAGAATATTTTATGTAAAATGTATAAACCTAGACATAAGCATAGATTAGCAGGTACAATTTTCTGCCTCCAATAAGAGGTTATCTTATTTAGATGTGGGCAGTAAATTAGCATTTTTGTGTAAACATACATTACCTAGAACACTTCCACGTACTGTAAATGTCATCATTGACTTTTTTAATACGTACGTGTAGTATTCGTTAATGCCCAAATATGGGGTTCTACATTTTCATAAGATTTTTAAAAAAACAAAAACTTCGGTGTTCGGAAGGATGAAAAAATTTTGTGATTCACATGTATGAAAAAAAAAGTTCATAGGGGGAAAAGCTTCCAAAAAAAGGTGTCAAAAAGGGTTTTTTTTTCTTTATTAGGATCTATTATAATAAGAAATTAACTTTTTCGAAAAATTTGGGGATGAGGTCACTTTTAAAAAAAATTGGTCACCCATATTAAAAAATAAAGAATAAAAGGGGGGTTATATTTAAGTCACATTTTTTTTCCCAGGATTTTTTATCTTTTAAATTATGTTTCTTTTAAAATTTTTTAAAAAAAAGGGTTCTTTTATATAAAGGAAATGATGGTTTTCGAGATAAACGGACTTAAAAGAACGACGGGAGGGCCCCTGAGCATTAAAGAGTTTATTTCGAAAACCGTCGACTATACGACTTTATTCCAAATGAACCTTTTTTACGTAAAAATATTCAAAGAAATATAATTTATTTAAAAGATAGCGAAAATACACTCGGCAAAAAAAAATATGACCCTAAAATAACTAACCACCCCTTTATTCCCACGCAACTGGTTGCAATATGGGTCACCTGATATTTTCAAAAAGTGAATTTCAATCACTTTAACTTATACGTTAAAGAAATTTTTGTAAGTAGATCCTAATAAATTAAATAAAAACCACTTTTTTGACACCATCTTCAAGGGCCTGTAGCTCCCTCTGAAAGACCGAACCTATGTTAATATAAACTTTTTTTTATGTTTTTTATTTAGAATCATACCTAAATTTTTCATCGTCATTGACACCCTGTATAATTATGAAAAAAAATTTCCACCTAATTCTATTATTTTTTTAAAAAAATTATTCATTCTTAGTAGTTAACACTGATTTTGATCTTATTTTTTTATATTTCATATATAATAATATTTCGATAGGGGGTACAATTAAAAAATTTTAAGGTTGCGCTTGGCAGCATTGTATTTTTTTCGCCTCACAAAAAAAATATTTATTTACCAAACCCTTTTAAACTTTGTTTAATAAGGCTTGTGTTAAAGTATTCAAAAATATTTTATTATCACTAAAATCTTGGGCTTTTATTTTCTATTTGTCAATTGGTACACAACGTTTGATTAGTACTGTACTCCAGCATTTTTCAAGTGACACCTAAAAAAATAGTCTTAAAGCTACGACTTTACTTACTATTTATTATTCACTCTCAAGTGCCGGACATGTTTACTGAAAAAAACCTAGTCCCGGGGAAGGGTTTAAAAGTGAAGCGTTACAACTAACTAAGTTTGAAACGAAACGTTTTGGACTAATTTTTTTCAAATTTTTGATTAGCGCCCTAAATAACCCCGATACCAAAATTGGTAAAATCGGCGTTGCCGCAACTTTCGAGACAATTACCCGTACTTCTATTGGTCTTTGAATCTCGCCTACGTATGAGTTACCACATTTACATGGAAATACATAAAGCAGTTCCCCAGATCCTTAAAGCTTTTTGTTTAGGTTTTCCCAAGTAGTTTTTTAAGGATTCGCTGGCTCCAAAAATTGTATCGATATTCTTCCGATTCTTCTTATTTTTTTCAGAAATGCCCTTAACATAAGGGATGTTTAGTATCCGTTATCGTTCTTTATTTCTTCCAAGATTTATTTTAATAACACAAAAATCCTTTAACGTTATTATCTTTATTTGTTAATTGCTACAAAATGTTTCAGTTAGTAAGGCATCACCAACCGTTTAAAAGTGATAACTAAAAACTCTTAAAATCTACGACTTATACCCGGTGGTGCATCGCCAGACTGGCCATAGAAATCCATGTAAATTTTTGATACATTGAAAGTAATGCTCCCTATTATTTAACAAAATTGTATTAGACTATTTTGAAGACGTTGATAAGATTAGCTCACATTCTTTTTTCTGATAAGGCTATTAAAAGTTATTAAAGAAAAACTATTTGTAAAATCGTTGCATACCTGCTACATACCTTAATGAATCCACCAGTAATAAAAAATGTCTTGTCAACTTTTTAATTGACGTTTTACTTTGTATTAATTATTTCAAAATGTTTAACAGTATTGAGGAGAAAATAACAATGATTAAATTATATTACATGAAAAATAGTTATCGAAGAGTATCCGACATGTTCTCTACGTTTTTCCCTGACAGACACATTCCAAGTAAGACAACAGTTCAAAATATCGTTCATAAGTTTGAGACAAAGGTACTGTTATTAATCAATTTCAGCGGCGTGCGATCGACTATAGGCATTTCAACTTCATAATGTAAGAACTGAATTTTATAACCGTTTATGATTTTGCTTAGCAGTAAACGGAGGTCTGTTTAAGCATCTAATTAAAAACATTAGCTTTTAGTTTAAATGTGTTGTGTTAAAACGTATTTTTAGACAGTTTTTAAGTGTGTTTTTCACCTTCCTATAAAATTGTTCAATTATGTAAAAATCTCATTATGTAGTTCAATGTAATTACTTGTATTTATTAAATGATTACAACCATTATTTTCTCTTCAATACTGTAAAACATGTTGAAATAACTAATACAAAGTAAACCGTGAATTAAAAAGTTGACAAGACATTTTATTTATTACTGGTGGATTCATTAAAGTATGTAGCAGGTATGCAACGATTTTACAAATAGTGTTTCTTAAATAACTTTTAATTGGCTTATCAGAAAAAAACGAAATTAAGTATGTGAGCTAATCTTATCAACGTCTTCAAAGTAGTCTAATACAATTTTGTTGTAAATTAATAGGGGCAATATTTCAATTATCAAAATTTATGGGATTTCTATGCCAGTCTGACGATGCACCACCGGTATACTATCCGTTGTTTACCGAAGCTTGACCGATTTTTCACGGTTCAGTTAGGTTTGCTAAATATATTTTAGTTGTTTAAAATTATTACAGCTTCTTTATTTTTGTTTTTCTTTCCAGCGGGTTTCTTTATGAATTATTTTAACTTCCGACCATTGTATGCGGTGTTGTTTTGACCATGTATGTTCGGCAACTCCCGACCTCGGCGTTTCACCTAGTTTCGTATGTGTTTTATGTTCATTAAAGGCCGATTCCCATCTAAGCAGCATCAAGCAGCGCGACGCGGCGCAGCGTTTGCAGCATATTTTCACACACCATTCCCACCTAAGCAGCATTCTGCAGCAGCAAAGCAGCAATGTAATATGCACCTCATCAGTTAAATTGATTTATCAAAATAAAATGAACCCAAACTCATCATCGTCTTCAGACAACTTGCTAGTTGAAGTAGCTATATTCGATGAGTATAAAAAAAGCAAAAGAGAAAAAAAACGGAAATATTGGGACATGATATTTTTCGTGCAAGACTCGAAGAAGGTGAATTTTATACGCTGTTTATCCATTCCTACTTCTTTCTTCCACAAACAAATAAGCAAAAAATAGCATAAATAAGATATTCAAGTCGCTGCTTGCTTCGTATGCTTTGGCGCCTCGTGATTTCCACTTGTCCGTCAACAAGCGGCGCAGAACTGTCATAAGCAGCAATGACGCTTGGCAACGCTCATAGACGAATTAAAATTTTGCTGCGAGGCGTTGTGCTCCGACGCGCAGCGACGCTCTGCTTAGGTGGGAACGGACTCATTTAATTACATGAAAACAAATATAGGCAGCATTTGCCGCGCTGCGCCGCGCTTTTTGAGTGCTGCTCCATGCTGCTTAGGGGGAAATCAGCCTAAAGGCCGATTCCCTCTAAGCAGCATCAAACGCGCTTCGCAGCGCGACGTGTTGCGTTTGCAGCATTTTCACACACCATTCCACCTAACAGCAAATTTTGCAGCAGCATCGCTAAACAAAGCAGCAATGTAATATGCACCTCATCCGGTAAATTGATTTATCAAAGTAAAATGAACCCAACCTCATCATCGTCGTCCCGACAAAAGCTAAAAATTAAAGTAGCTATATGCGATAAATATAAAAAAGCAAAAGAAAAAAACGGAAATATTGGGTACATGATATTTTTTTCGTGCAAGACTCGGGAAAGGGGAATATTATACGCTCTTTATCTATTCCCACTACTTTCTTTCACCAAGAAATAAGCAAAAAATGGCATAAATCAGATATTTAAGTCGCTGCTTTCCCCGTACGCTGGCGCCGGGATTTCCACTTGCCCTAATAACGGCGAAGCCGTTCATAAAATAATGCCGCTGCACGCTCATAGACAATTTAAAATTTTG
The DNA here is from genome assembly GCA_019359885.1 of Listronotus oregonensis. Taxonomy (NCBI): domain Eukaryota; kingdom Metazoa; phylum Arthropoda; class Insecta; order Coleoptera; family Curculionidae; genus Listronotus; species Listronotus oregonensis. Next base: position 17,017 of record JAHBCN010009854.1, read on the forward strand.
CGCAGGCGTTTTCGACCGGCGGGTTTTTTAGGGGGAACCGGAAATATTTAATTACATGAAAACAAATATAGGCAGCATTTTGCTGCGCTGCGCCCGCGGGAAATTACTGCTCCATGCCATGGAAATCACCCAAACTCAAAAAATTCAAAGTGGCCTGTTTGATTCCCCACTGTATTACTTACAACATTTACAGAATTTAGTGAATACAGTCATTTAAAACATTGTTTTATCTTCTCTTGGTGAGAATGCTTCTTGGAGTGGTTTGGGATTTAAATGCCGTTTAATTTTATACTTGTTTGCGATTCTGGGTTTTTTTCCCAAAAGTTTCCTTTAATATAGGGAAATTTTGACATTAATGCTTGGTGTTTTTTGGGTCTTGTTATTTTGATTTTGTCGATCTTATCATGTACCAGTCTCTTCTGAACCGTTCTGTTTAAGATCACTAGTTATTTCTTCCAGCGCGGTTATATAGAGTACTTGACCCTTGTTTTTTTTTTCGCTGAAGTGACTTGAATTTTGGTTGTCGATAGGCTTTCTTTATACAAGGTAATTATTTTGTTTAACTGGAACTGGGAAAAGATAAATTTTTCGCCATTCCATTATGAATTTGATCAAAATCGGACGCCATTTGGAAGTTTTGAAAACCTTTGAGTTCTGCGTTATTACCAGTCCATATAATAAAAAATCGTATATGTTTAAACTTCTGGCTTAATTAGTGTAATTTGGATTGCATATTTCTCAATTCATTTCTGGTTTGCTACCATGGAGAGGCGAAACTCATTGGTAGTCATTATCCTGCGTCCTCACCCTTTCACTTGAAAGTAGGAACTACGGAAGCTAAGCTCCAACAACTCCATTAAGTCATCCAGCGGCAGGTTGGTGCATTCTGCTAGTATCTGCTTTAAGCTAGTCTCAAACTTCTACTATTACTTTTTTTTATACAAACGTTTTATATCAAAACTAAAACAAAAATTTCGTCCGCTCTTATTTCTATGCAAAAATAATTCATAAAGAAAGCCACTGACAAAAAAGAAAATTTAAAAAAGCTTTAATAATTCTAAACATGCAGAGTATATTTGGGAAGCCGAGTATCGACAATAGGTGAATAAAATGGCACATTTTTGCTCTAATAAAAACATTTTTTTTTAATATATGCCTCAACCTTTGCATCTAAAGTAAAAATTAAATTCTAAACGGTTTTGCCTCTTGATTTTTATTAAGATTTTATTATCTAACCTCACTTTTCGTAATTTTATCTCCGTTTATTTAAATTTCTTGCTATACCGCTAGTCACGTGACGTCAAAATTGATTTTAAATTATCGGACATATAAAGGATATTGTCAAAAATATCGGATTTTTTCTTATTGCCCCGATTTTGGTAGCTGACAATTGGTATGTCCTCCGCCACAACCGTAACGTATATCTATGATAGCATTCGACTTTGTTTGGTACAGTTTTGGTAGGTGTTAATTAATATTTTTTAAGTAATTTATTTTTTTTACTGTTAATTAAAAAGGTAACGCCTTTCTGTTCTTTTATAGCAACTTAACTAAGGGTTTTTTTCTGTCATGGAACTGGCCAAGGTACAGAGACTTGCTTGCTTAGCTATAAGAGGAGCAATTAAAACAACCCCACCAGCAGCCATGGAATGTCTTTTACACCTTCCACCATTTAAACCCCATAGGGTTTGGGAAAAGGGGGAAGAATGGGGAAAATCTTCAGAAAAACAAATAACAAAACCAACTGGTGTCTACGCTAGTTTGGGAAAACAACAAAAATCAGGTTGGCGGGAACATCCTGGACGAAGAGAACAGACCAGATGATTCCCCAATACTCATTCAACAAAAACTTCGAGGTAAAAATTCCAGATCGACGTGAGTGGCAGAAACCCGATCTCCACGGCGCGGTTGGAGACATCATCTGGTATACGGATGGTTCGAAAACCGAGCAGGAAACTGGAGCGGACGTGTACAGTGAAATGGGGAATTCACAATTCTCCATTCCACTAGGAACACACACTTCTGTATTTCGAACAGAAATATATGCCTTACTGCACTGTGCAAAAGAAAATAACAGAAGGGGTTACAAAAACAAGCGGATCTTATAATAAAGATTGAGGCGTATAAAGGCATAAGAAACCTAGGGTGACTCCCAAAGCACAACATGGGAATGCCAAAAAGAACTGGAGGTTCTAGAAGAACGCAACACAGTAACTCTCCTGTGGGTACCAGGATATTTGGAAATAGAAGGCAACGAAAAAGCGGATGAGCTAGCGAGACATCATCCACACCATACTTTGGACTAGAACCTGCTCTTGGAGTGACCAAATCCACAGCACGAGGGCAAACCAGGGAGTGGATCCCAAACAAACACAAGGAATACTGGCAAAACCTCAGTAGAGTAAGACATGGAAAAAGCTTCATAAGGGGCCCATCCAAAAGAACGAAGGAAGAACTACTAAGACAAAGTAGGAAAAGATTTCCCTATAAAGTAGGGTTCTAACAGGGCACGATAACCTAAGAGGACACCTACAAGGATAGTCATCAATGGGGCCCCAAAGTTGCAGTTTGGGCGACGAGGGGGAAGAAACAGCCTACCATATACTGTGTGAATGTGAAGCGCTAAATCACAAAAGACAGGCATTATTTGCGCAACCGAAAATGAGCCCAGAGGAATATATTAACCAACCAGTCTCGAGAATATACAGACTTGTAGAAGGAACGAGACTTATGGGAGGTTTGGTATAAAAGACAATGGGGGATTAGGCACAAAAAGCCCAAGAGGCTGCGCTGCCTCCGGTAGTGAAACGGCTGCCAGGAGGAAAGAAGAAGAAGAAGAAGAACCCCACTTTTTGGGATTTCAACTCAGTCTATTTAAATTTTTCGCCAGGTTATCGGACATGCAGAAGCGATTGCGAAAAAAATGAATTTATTCTTAATACAAAAAACATAGGTTTAGGCCCGTTTTGGTACACCGATTTTGGTAGATGATAATTTGTATGTCTTAGGTCACAACCATAACGTATGTCTATAATAGAATTTATTTGATACATTTTTGACAGGTGTTAATTAATATTTTTAAAATAACTTAATTATTTTACCGTTTATTAAAAAGATAACACTCTCCTGTTGTTCTATGGCAATTTTAAAAGAATATCTTTGACTTTATAATTCCTAGGTTAGGTTATTCTTTTAATATAAAAATAAATAAAATTTAAACTAACAAGCAACAATCTAGAAAAGGATAAGAACCTACCAAAGTCATTTACCGACCTACAACCCACTGTATATCAGTTGACACACCAAAAAGGGTACCAAAGTAGGTTTGACGTCACTATTTTCCCAACCGAAATTGGTTGGCTAGCATTTAACCAACCAAAGTAGGGTACCAAAGCGGGCCAAAAGCGCCTCATATATTGCAAAATTATTGTCAGTCACTGTATAACAAATCAAATTAGTTACTGTGGTCCAGGTTGATTGCCTCATAAATGCGTGTAATTTATTACTATTGGTATTTCATTTATGTGTTTTGGACTGCTATGGACTAAAACTCTAGGAAATACCAATTATGGAAGCTGGTATTGCGCAAAGTTATTTTAATACCTTATTTCATGTGTTACAATGTAATTTATTCCTAAAAGTTGAATAGGAATTTTAAAATACCAAGAATAAATACTAAACCACATTGGGTGCTCCCGTTTATCATCAGAAATAAATATAAAATAATTTTGCTCAAATTACTTATTGTATATAGAGAGGATGAGAAAGGGAGAGAGGATGAGAAAGGGAGAGAGAAAAAAAGGAAGAAAAAGAGACATTGATTAGAGACACATTAACCTGTCTATAAAAATATGACGGCTTCCAATAGCATATATAGTAAATAAAAAGACAATTATTGAAATGTGTAAGAGTATTTATAGCACAGGTCAACAAAAAAAAGTGGTGTGTGCTGGGTGTCGGACTAAGATTTTCTGGCGTATTTTTTCCAGCTGAACACGAATCCAAAGTCAAAATTGGGGGTCAAATAGCAAAAAGTCAAGAAAAACCCAAAAAACCGATAGGGTACATTTACCGGCAAGAACCTGCGGGCACGGAATGTTTGAACTACGACCATATAAACTATAAGAGATACCAAAAAATTTATATCACAAAAAATAAAGCTTTCCAAATTGTTTATATAAAAAGTTTTTTAAATATTTTTGATAAGATAAATAATAAAGGAGATATAAACGAAAACGTAATTTTGACAAAAAATTTCGGTCCAAAATAGGAGAATAATATTTTGTTTATAATTGTGATTCTTCATTTTTTTAGTATAAATTCTTTATTTTATTTAGTTAAATACTTCAATTCTTGAAGAAACTCTTGTACCTCGGGTTAAGCGAGGATGTCCGCAAGAGGGAGTTCGTCCCCTCTGCTATGGAACCTTGTCATGGACGACCTACTAAATGTCCTTCAATTTGAAGGGCACCAAACATTGGGATACGCAGACGATCTCGTCATTATGGCCCAAGGAAAATTTAACAACACTGTTAGGGATAAAATGCACAGGCCCTAAACACAGTTACCAGTTGAACGAGAAAGGAGGGACTAAACATAAACCCTTCTAAATCGGCCATAGTTGCCTTTACCAAAAGAAGAAATCTAGAGGGCTTAGGACCTCTGACCTTACGAGGTGAAACAATAAAGATTGTGGGAGAGGTAAAATATTTGGGTGTCATCCTGGACTTTAAACTTACCTGGAACCAACATCTTCAGAAAGTAAGAAAAAGCGAAATGCTCTTGTTATTCAGACGCGCTCATGGGAGAACATGGTGCCTCAAACCAAACATAGTTTATTGGTTATGCACCATGGTGGTAAGGCCTATGAAATCATACGCTTCACTGGTATGGTGGACAAAAATGCGACAAATAACTGTTGTTACAGAACTGGCCAAGGTACAGAGACTTGCTTGCTTAGCTATAACAGGAGCAATTAAAACAACACCAATAGCAGCCATGGAGTGTCTCTTAGACCTTCCACCACTTAACCTGATAGTGATGGGAGAGGCACAAAGGTTTACTTCCGACTGAAACCAAAAACCAACTGGTGTTTACGCTAGTTTGGGACACAACAACAAAAAAAGTCAGGTTGGCGGCAACACCCTGGATGAGCAAACAGCCCCGGGATGATTTCCCAATATTTATTTAAAAAAAACTTTGAGGTAAAAATTTCACCCCCGAAGTGGGGGGGGAGCAACCCGATCTTCCCGGCCGGTTGGAGACTTTATCGGGTAACGGATGGTTTCAAAACCGAGCAGGGAACTGGGGGGTTTTTACATTGAAAGGGGGAAATTTTTCCAATTTCCCTCCATTCCAGGGGGAAAAAACACATTTCCCGTTTTAAAGGGGGAAAAATTTTGCTTTTTCACTGTGAAAAAAGAAAATAAAAAAAGGGGTTTTTAAAAAAACATAAGCGGATCTGCATAATAAAAACAGCCAAGGTCGGGGGGGGCCCCGGGAAAACCCCCAAGGTAACGTCCAACCAAATGGGAAGAAAAAAGAACGGGATTTTTTGGGGGAAAACCCAAACAGAGAAACCCCTTTGGGGGTCCCAGGACACTCGGGAATAGAAGGAAAAAAAAAACCCCCATGTTTTTAAGGAAAAAAGGGATCATCCCCCCCAAAATTTTTTTGGACCACAACCTGCCCTTGGGGGAAAAAAAAAACCACAGCACGGGGGGAAAAACCAAAAAATGGACCCCAAAAAAATTGGGAAAAACTGGGAAAACCTCAGTAGAATTAGATAAAAAAAAAAACTTCAAAAGGGGGCCCCAAAACCCAAAAAAAAAGGAAAAAATTTACCGGGACAAAGTGGGAAAAAAAACCGTATAAGGGTGGGGTTGCTAACAAGGCACGATATTTAAAAGGACACCCACGATAGGCTTATACATTGGGGAAAGTTGCGGGGGAATTTGCTACGGGGGGGGAAAAAACAGCCTATCATGCCCCGGGGAATGTGAAGCATTGAATCACTTTTTTGGGCAACCGATAATGAGCCCAGGAATTTTCCCCAAACCCAAACCCGTGTCGGGGTTATACAGATTGTAGAAGAAACACGACTAATGGGAGGGTTATTTTAAAAAGGGTAAGGGGGATTAGGAAAAAAAAAACCCAAGGGGGTGCGCGTCCGGAGTGAATCAAGAGGGCCCCCCGGGGAAAAAGAAAAAAAAAAAAATTAAACCCCAAAAAGACCCAAAATTTGCAGAAAAAAATTTTAAAAAAAAAAAAATTTTTTTAAATTTTTAAATTTTTTTCCGGGGTAACCGAAAAAATTTAAAATTTTTTTTTTAAAAAAATTTTTCCCTTTTTTCCCCCAAAAATTTAATAAATTTAAAAATATAAATTTTCCCTGATTTTTGGGTTTTTAAAAAAAAATTTAATTTTTAAAATTTAAAAAAAATTTTAATATCTGTATTCCCCCTTTTTTCCTTTTTTTTTTGCTTTTGCCCCCCAATTTTTTATTCAGTTTCTTTTAAAAGGGGAAATAAATACGTCAAAAAATCGTAGTCCGATACTCAGCACACCACTGTTTTTTGTGGACCTGTGTAATTAATTGAAAAATAGAATATTTTTTAAATAAATTTCAGGATGCTATGGTTTAAAAAAATATATATATTTTAAGTTGTATATTTATTTAATTACGGTTTATTCCCAATTAGGCGCATAGTTGTTTAAGTTATTTGTTTGAAAATTACAAACATACTTAAAAAAGAGGCCTATAACGACAGAACAAACTATTGTCGAAACCACCATATTTAAAAATAGCTTTAACCCAAAAGTTTATCAGAATGTAAAATCCATAATAGTGTTTCTAGATAAAGATCAATAAAATAAAAATGAATTAATAGAAAGAAATTTGACAAAGCTTTACAGCATCTAGGCGCACAAATGTGTGTCTGAGTGTGTTTCCCCCTGTCATAACTTCAGTCTTCTCCCACGTAAAGGTAAAAAATTTGGTATGTAAATTTACGTTGGTATTTTAATTACCTCTGAAAAAATTATGTCAAGTTATTTCTAGGATATTCGATTTTGAAAATCGACCATTTTGCAACTGACTGACTGACTAAACTGAAAATTATGGGGTACTTACCGATAAAGTGGAAACTTGAAATTTGGATATAAGTAGGTGTTATGACACAAGTAAAGAAAAAATTCTGCAAACTGCAAATTTTTAATTAAAAAGTTCTGAAACAGGGCCGTAATACCGCATATTTATGGGGTATTATAGAATTTTGCAATCTGATTGAACCTGAGTTTCTAGAGTCATAATTCTCTTAGAATTTAAAATTTATGCAGGATTTTATTCACTAAATAGAGAACGTTCCTACATTTACCTATCAGATTCCAAAACTTGCGCGATCTAAGGGACATTAAAATGAGCATTTTTTGCACTTCATATTCAATTTAATGTTTTGGTTCTTCCTACAGAACAAGGTATACTAAGAAAACAAGCATAAATTCCCCACCCAATTTTTTTTTCATTCATTAAACTCAGAAAAAAAAAAGACCTGTTTTGTTGTCTGAAGTTGGGTTTAACGATATCCTGTTGTATTTGTCGTATATTTTTTTATAGCAAAATACTTAAAGTTACTTACAAAGAGATTGCTAAGATATTGGGCAGTGTCCTTGGTGATATAATGGACCGAAGGGAAATGATTAAGTTTTGTTGCAGTTCCGGCGTGATTTAATATAAAAAAATCCGCTATTTAGATGGGATCATATTAGCAATATTAGAATTATTCTTGCTATGAAGTAAATGTTATTTGGGTTATTAGTAAAATAATAATTGTTAATTATAATCAATGCTTCCTAGACTTATACCTGGAGCCTGTTGCGTACCAGGGTGTTAGTTTAATTATCTTAGTTAATTAAATGCTCTGGGTGGCTAAGGCATTTCCCGAAAATACTATTTTAAATAACATAGTTTAAAACAACTTAAGAAATAACTGAATTTTATTTAGTTTTTCCTAAATTTGACAACTAAAGAGAACAAAAGTTTATCAAGAGCTGTCGCAATTACTTTTAAAAAGTAATTAAATTACAATTATCAATAACTCTTCTAAGTAGTAGTAAATTACGATTACTAATTACTAGCATGTTTGTTAAAAATAATTAATTATTTTAGCAATTACTCTATTAAAATTTCCACATATGTATATTAAACACGATACACTATACAAATAAAATATTTATACTAATATGCATCATACGCGCACGTTACACTATTCAAACTGCTTTCTCGGCAAATTCAACATTAAATGACTCTAAAATAAAAAAGATAGATATGCTAACCGACTACGACCATCAAAAGGGGGTATTTTTTTCCCCCTGTATTTTTATGGGAGAAATTTAAGGTCCATTTTTATCGATTTTCAACCCCATCAAAATAGAGGATGATTTTAAATAGGGGTATTTTTTTGTAGAGCCATTAGTAGCCACCTAACATCACCAGGGTCATTTTAGAAATACATCTGCCGTCATCATGGTCCCCGGGGGCATTTTAAAAAAAAATTAAATAAATAAAATCTTTAAATAAATAACCAACAGGATTGGGAACCGCCGTCCTATTTTTTTAAAGCCAAACGTTGTTTAATTTTAAAAAAAGCTTTGGGTTATTGTTTATAGGTCCTTATATTTTTTCGCTTATTCTCAGCTCCTATTTTTTTCGGATCAATGCCTTTTTTTTTTAAAAGATTTGGGGGGTTGAAATAAAATATTATTTTTTTAAAAAATTTTAAAAAAAGGAAAATTTTTTGGGAAAAAACTATGTTAATTTTTTTCAGATTTAAAAAATTTTTTTTTATTCCAATTCAGGATTTTTTAAAAAAAAATATTTGATGTTTAAATTTAATATTACAATAAAGTTTTTTTAACCCAAAGTATAATTTTTTATTTAATATTTGTTTTAAAAAAATTTTTTTTTTATTCCCCCTTCAGTATTTTTAAAAATACATATTTGATGTTTAAATTTAAATTATCTTAAAAACCCTTTTTTTAAATTTTAAAATAATTTTTTTTTTTTAAAAAAGATTTGATAATTTTTTTTTTAAAGGATTTTAAAAAAAAAAAAATTTGATGTTTAAATTTAATATGGGGGTTTTTAAATTTTTGGGAAAAAACTTTTTTTTATCAACAGTTTTAAAAATTTTTTATTTTTAACCCCCAAAAGTTAAAAAAATTTAAAACCAAAATTTTTAAAATTTTTGGGTTTTTTTCCTGTATAATTCCCTTTTTTTTAAAAAGAGAAATAATTTTTTTTAAACAATTTTTTCCCACTTTTTTTTAAATTTGATTTTAAAAAAAAACCCTTTTAAAATTAAAAAAAATTTATCCCCCTTTTTTTAATTTTCCATACAGCGTTTTTAAAATAAAAAGGTTTAAAAATTTTTAGTTTTAAAAAAATTTTTTTAAATAAATCATTAGTATTTTTAAATTTTAAAAAAGTATTTTTAAAAAATTTTTTGACAAATCTTTTTTTTTGGGAATTTTTAAAGGTTTGGGGCCCGGGGTTAAAGGGGGAAAAATTTTCCCCGTTTTTAAAAAATTATTTAGTAATTTTTAAATTTTAAACGTTCCCATCGGGAAAATAAAGGGCAAAGGGTTTTTTAATTTTTTTGGAAAAAAAAAATGGAAATTTTTTAAAAAATTTTTTTTTTTAATAAAGGGTTTTAATCAAAATTTTTTATTAATTTTTATAAAAAAAAAAGCAAGGGGAAAAATTTGAAGTTTATTCGTTTTTTTCCAAAAACAGCACTTTTTTTCCCAAAAAACAGTTTTTTAAAAAAAAGCCCTGTATTTTCAAATAACAGCCCTGTATTTCCCCAAAAAACGGCACCGTTTTTCTAATAACGGCATTTTATTTTCCCAAAAAAAAACCCCGTTTTTTAAAAAACGGCACCGTTTTTTAAAAACGGCCTGTATTTTCAAAAACGGCACCGTTTTTCAAAAAAGGCCCCCATTTTCAAATAACGGCACGGGGTTTTAAAGGCACTGTATTTTCAAATAACGGCACCTTTTTTTAAAAAAGGCACGGGGGTTTTAAAAACGGCACTGTTTTTCCCCAAAAAACCACTGTTTTTTAAAAAACGGCACTGTTTTTAAAAAGGGGGCGATTTTAAAAACCCCGGGATTTTTTTTTTAAATAAGGGACTGTTTTAAAACCCGGGATTTTTTTTAAAAAAGGGGCCCCCGGGTTTTGGGGGGGAAAAACCCCCCTTTTTTTAAAACCCCGGAAAATTTTAAATTTTAAATTTTTTAAAATGAATTTTTTAAAAAAAAACCGGGCCCTTTTTTTAAAAATGGCCTTTTTTTAAAAATTTTTGGGGTTTCAAAAAAACCCTTTTTTTTTTTTTTTAAAAAAATTTTTTCTTTTTTAAAAGGCCTGTTTTTTAAAAAGAAAATGGCCGTTTTTTAAAAAAGGGCCCCTTTTTCAAATTTTAATTTTTAAAAATTTTTGGGGGGTTTTTTTTGTTAAATTTAGAGGTAAAAAAATTTAGGGTTTTGTGTTTGGCGCCAAACACACCAAACCCCAAATTTATTTATCTCAAAACTACTAACTATCCAAAACTTACAGTGCTGTTATTTGAAAAGGGCGGTTTTTGGGGAAATACAGGGCCATTTTTAAAAATAGAGGCCGTTTTTTAAAATTAGAAAAACAGCCCGTTATTTAAAATACAGTGCCGTTATTAAAAACAGTGGTTATTTGAAAATACAGTGCCGAAATTTGGGAAATACAGCCGTTATTTGAAAATATAGTGCCGTTATTAAAAAACGGGGCTGTTTTTAAAATACGGCCGTTTTTGGAAATACAGTCCGTTATATAAAAACAGGCCGTTATTTAAAAAATAAGTAGTTTTTTGGGAAAACAGTGACGTTTTTAAAAATACAGTGCCGTTTTTGAAATACAGTGCCGTTATTTGAAAATACAGTCTTTTTTAAAAGGGCCCTTTATTTGAAAATACGGGCCTTTTTGGAAATACATGGGAAAATCAGCCCCTTTTTTGAAAAACGGTGCCTTATTTAAAATACAGTGCCGTTATTAAAAAAAAGGGCCCGTTAAAAAAACGGTGCCGTTTTTTGGGAAAATAAGGGGTTTTTAAAAAAAACGGTGCCTTATTTTGAAATACAGGGCTGTTTTTTAAAATACCTGTTTTTAAAATACGTTTTTAAAAAAGGTTTATTTAAAAAGGAAAAACTTCTAATTTTCCATTGAATTTTAGAAAATTAATACTGTAATATTCGTGAGTTAAAGCGCATTTATGGTAGAGAAAAAAATTTTGTATGATTGCATTTTGTTTATTTTTTTTCAAAATATACAGTTAAACAAACCCTTCTGCCCTCATCCTTTTTAATCGTGAGGGTCGTTAATGTAATAAACTTAAATGATTGTTTCAAACAATTAGTGAAACTCTATTCCGTAACTCCTGTATTACATGTTTGTTAAAATTCTAATACTAAGATTTGTCTAAATATTTATTGAAACGTATGTTTCCCTTTAAATTAAACTACTAATGATTTTTAAAAGAATTTTTAAATCTATAGTTTGTACTTTAATCTTAGTTAAAACGCTGTATAAGTTAAGTTTTAAATTGTATAAATGTTTTTAATTAAGGTTTTTATTTTACCGAAAGTCTTTAAATTTGATAGAGGGTGGAGAAAAAAATTTGAATTTATTTAAAAAGAATTATTTCAATCGTATGATAAATAAAAGAAGTTATACGTAGTGATGCCAAAAGGGCTTTAGAATTTAAATTTGGACCATGGTTTTAACATCTTGAGTTAGAATAAAAAAAAATTTTTTAAACTGTTGTAAATAAAAAAGTTATACATAGTGTTGCCAAAAAAGGGTTTTTGCTTATATTAAATTTAAAATAAATATGTATGTTTTACATCCTGAATTAGAATAAAAAAAATTATCTAAATTTGTTGATAAGTAAAAAAAATTTTATATAGTGTTCCAAAAGGGTTTATGGTAATATTAAATTTAAAATCAAATATGTATGTTTTAATATCCTGAATTGGAATAAAAAAAAATTTTTAAATCTGTTGATAAAAAAAAAGTTATACATAGTGTTGCCAAAAAAGGCTTTATGCTTATATTAAATTTAAACATAAATATGTATGTTTTAAATTTTAAAGAATAAAAAAATTACTAAATCTGTTGATATAAAAAAAAATAGTTTTCCAAAAGGTTTTAAGATAATATTAAATTTAAACATCAAATATGTATTTTTAAATATAATTAGAATAAAAATAAATTATTTCAATCGAATATTAAATAAAAAAGTTATACATAGTGTTGCCAAAAAGGGGTTTATGGTAATATTAAATTTAAACATCAAATATGTATTTTTTAAATCCCGAATTGGAATAAAAAATTATTTAAATTGTTAAAAAAAAAAGTTTTAAATAGTGTTGCCAAAAAGGCTTTATGCTAATATTAAATTTAAACAATAAATTTTTTCAACACCCTAAATCATTTAAGACAAAACGGATTGGGGCCGACAAAAGGGCTAGTATAAGCGAAAAACTTTAAGGACCTTTTAAAAGGGGGAGATGATCAAAATCGTTTTTTAAAAACCATTAGAAAAAAATTAAATGGGGGTCCTTGGCATTCCGGTTATAACGATCTTTCATATAAACACATTTTAAAAAAATGCCTTTTTTAGCACTTGTCCTCTTTAATACAATACTATTTTTAATAACCTTAATCGAAATGCATAAGTAAAACGACTTGCGCTATAAACAATAACATATGCTTTATAATTTAAACAACGTTTCTATTTTTTCCATCATCTTTGGGGTTATTTAACCCCAACGCTATCCGTTATATACTGATTGGGTTAAAACGGTATAATTGACGCCCCATATTTTTTATTTTCTAGCAAAATTTTTTTGGTTTTATTTCTAATTAAGGCCCCTAATAACAGTCTGGGGACTGTACTAATTGATATCCCCTTTTTTAAACTTTTTTTAAATTTTGCCTGTAAACATGTACTGCCAGTCATTTTATGTAATTTCAACGTTTAACAATATTATTAATTTTCTTTAAAACCCCCCCAGGGGTGATGACGAATACGCCAGCTACTATACATCTATTTCAACTTAATATTTAAATCTTGGGCCCCAGTGGTATCTTGAATTTTGGGGCTAGGAAGGCGATGGGGGGTTTCGAATCATGCTAGGTTTTATTTTTTTAAATTTATTTTCGTCACTTCTACTATTCAACTATTTCACAACAATATCTAATATTCTCCCGTGGTGCAATGGTAGCGCGTTGGATTTTAAGCAATAGGACGGCTTCGAACCCATTTTTTATTTATTTTGGATGTGTGTATCCTTATTTGGTTAATGACCTCGATGACCAAAATCCCTATGGTTTTTATTTAAAGATGATGATGATACAAAAAAACCCTGAATTCAATTGAATAATTGAATGGGTTTTTTCAGTTTTTTTAATTTAATTCCCGACAGCCTGATCGGGGGATCCTAAAAAAATTGACTTTTAAAAAATTTTTTATTTGATTAAAAATTTAAATTTTTTTAAAAATTTTACAAAAATTTTATGATTCCAGGGATAACAAATAAGTTATTTAAATAGATTTTGTGACTATAAAAAGGTTAAATGTAATTATTATTTTTAAAAAAAATTTTTTAAAAATTTTGTTTTTTCCCCCTTTTTAAATTTAAACATTAAAATTTTTTTTTTTGCCAGTAACACATACTTAAAAAATTCTCAAAGGAAAACCGCAGGCCGGGTTTAAAAAAGGAATGGCAAGGGCCATTGCCTTCATTTTCCCCTGAGAATTTCCTCAGTGTGTCCCGCATAAAAAAAACCAACAGTATAAAATAATTTTATATTTTTGTGTTTTCTATATTTATTATTAATATTACTGGAGTGGTTTTATTTTTAAACTATTTTAAATTTTTTTTTTTTTACAAACTTTGTGTTTCCAACGTTTTTTGAAAAAAAGAAACTTTTGATAGCATAGTTTTTTAAATAAAATAAGGGGATTATTTAACTTTTTTAAAAAAAGAATTGATGTTGTTTTTTTTGAAAAAAAAAAAGGAAATTTTTAATTTTTCCCCATTTTTTTTTAATATTAAAAAAATGTTTCAAGATTTTTAAATATATTATAAAAAAAAAAAAAAATGAAAACATAAATCTTTAAAAATTACCATTTTTTATTTTTTTAATATGGATTTTTAAATTAGTGTCTTCCCCGTAGTAATTAGCCCAAATTTTTGTCGTTATTTTGATAAAATTATAATTTTTACATTTTTTTTTAAAAATGCCCCACCCCAAAGGGGAAAAACTTAAACAAAATTTATGGGCATTTTTGTTTTGTACTAAATTTGGTTTAAAGTGTTAAGGAAAATATATTAGGGAGGGAGGGATTAAAAAGTTTGCTTGTGAGCTTTATAAGAATTTGTTTAGATAGGCTAAAAGATTATGCAGGATACAAAAATTTTGATGGGGAAAAAATTATAAAAACCGGGTCCGCCATTAGCGTGATAAAGAGATATCACCTTATTATTTGTTTTTTGGTAGGTTATAGAAAAATTTTAAAATGTTCGATATGAAACTAATTTTTTAAAGTTTAATTGGGCACCCATCTTTTAAATTAAAAAAAATTTTAAAAAAGAGAATTTTAATTTTTTTTTTCTTTTTCATTTTACCCGGGTTTACAAATGTAAGTTAAATTCAAACAAACATTTTTTTCGGTTTTTTAATTTTGGGAAAATTAAAAAAATGGGTATTTTTTAAGTTTTTTGTCGATCCATTTGGTTTTGCAATTTCGTAACATGTTTCATATTCTACGTGTTAAGACAAATAATTAAAAAAAAATCAGATAATAAATTTTAATTTTTAAATGTTTTTTCGAAAATAAATTTAATTTTACACTTAAAATTTTTTTAAAAATTTTTTCATTGATAAAAACTTAAAAAAAAAAATATTTGACAACTCAAAAAAAAAAAGTTATGTTAATTTTAATCCAAAGAAAATAGAGCCACAAACAATTACCTAATGACTAATAAAACTCACAGATTTACAATGGGTTTTTTTTGGGGATATCAGAAAGGATGCCCCCCACTTGAAAAAAACGATAAAATTTGTAAGTTGCGTTTTACTTTTCTTAATTTAGCCCGCCTTCATTAAACGGTTCCAGAGATATTACACTAAATGTGATTTTGGGGCCCATTCTTCAAGGGGTTCAGCCATCTTAGAGTGAGTTTTTCAGGGGTGTTTATAGGACTTTTTCTAATTTCGAAACATCCTGTAATAAGGGTGTTTCCAAACCTCATGTACTTATTAAAGGGTATAATTTTACAGGTGATTTTAAGAAAAAATGTCCTATTAACAAATGTTCTCCAAGACTTCGTTTACGATCTACATGGTGTTTTGTTATTCTTTATTTTTTTGACACCCCTTTTACTTTTATGAAATTTAGCACAAATGCCTATTAAAACACATGTTTATAAAATATATTTTTGGGCGATTGTCACAAAAAAAATATTTTATGGAATTATTAGCGTCCGCAAAGTATAACTTTTTTGGCCACATTAACTTTACGACCGCTTTTTATGACTTTTTTGGCCGCATTTATTTTACGACCGCTTTTTCTTTACGAAGCGAAGGTGGCCTGGGTGGCTAGGATAGAATGCGTTGCTAGACAGTTTATTAACAATCTGTCAGTGTCAACTTAAGAGTAATAATCAGAATAAATAAAAATTACACAAAATGAGTGATACAGACAGTGGTAATCCAGCTAAAATTTATAAAGCTGCAAAAGCAGCGACTTTAAATTTACTACCAGAAAAATCTCGGCAGATCTGTTTAAAACAATATGAAATTTTTATGGAATAGTGCTTTATACACAAAGCTAAAAATTTAAAAAAAGAGGTATTTCTTGCAGGCTAAATTAAAAAATTGTCTACACTATGGTCTACCTACTTAATGTTAAAATCTACAATTATGGTTAAAAATAACATTGACATTGAAAAGCGTTCAAAATTGATTGCATTTTTTAAAACACGCAGTACAGGGTACCAGGCAAAAAAGTCCGCAATTTTTACAAGAAATGATGTTAATAAGCGTCAGATGAAAACTATTTAATGTGAAAGATAACACATTAAAATAATTTTAAAGTTAATTTATTTAATAAAAATTATACTGTGTTTTTTTTGTAGGTGGGTTTGTTAATTGGATTGGCTGGTGCCTGTAGGCGAGACGAACTAAGACAACTATCAATAAACGATATACAAGACAAAGGAACCGTGTTAATAATCACATTTCCTAAAACAAAAACCGGTAACAAACGAGTATTTACAATATCTAATGACCTAATTGAAAATTTAAGTCCCCTATAGCTAATTCGAAAATACTCAAATTTACGACATCTCAATCTACGTCATCAAACGTTTTTTATTAATTATCCAAATGAAAAATGCTAGTTAGTCGAGTAAAAAAGCTCAAAAAACTCGCTTCCTTCTTGAAAAAAAAAAGATTTAGAACCAGATGAAACCTGTGTCAAATCGTTAGTTGGGTTATTGTACATACGAAATGGGAAACGACTTTTTTT
>JAHBCN010009855.1:0-33766 GCA_019359885.1 Listronotus oregonensis
GATTCAATTTTGTCTGGAACTTCCCACTAAACAACCCCACAAAATAAGCCAAAGTGAATTAAGTGACCTTATAAGGGATTTGGAATTACCCAAAAAAAAAAGCAGATATTAGCCTCACGATTACAACAATGGAATTTACTTCAAGATAAAGTAAAAGTTTCAGTGTACCGAAGCCGCCAGAAAAATTAACAATTTTAATATGGAAAACAATTTGGTAGCCTGTAGGGACATTGAGGGACTAATGACAGCTTTAGATGGGGACTATGAATCAAAAGACTGGAGACTTTTCATTGATTCCTCAAAAAAGTCTTAAAGCGTGTTACTCCATAATGGAAACAAGTTGCCTTCGGTACCAATTGGTCACGCAGTCCATGAAAGAAACTTATAGTAATTTAAAACTGTTACTGGAGACTATACAGTACGAAAAATATAAATGGCAAATTTGTGGGGATTTGAAAGTTGTGGCGATTTTGCTTGGAATGCAGCTAGGTTATACCAAATACGTTGCTTCCTCTGCGAATGGGACATGAGCACGATCGGATCACTACAGAAGGAAAGTTTGGCCTCCGAGTGTCTCTTGAGCCAGTAAAGAAAAATGTAACCAGCGCGCCATTAGTTTCCGCAAAAAAATTTTACTACCACCACTTCATATAAAATTGGGACTCATGAAAAATTTTGTAAAGGCCATGAACAAGGAAGGTCGGCTTTTAGTTATTTAAAAAAAAAAGTTCCCTTCAATCGGATGCTAAAATTAAGGAGGGAATATTTGTGGGTCCCCAGAGAGCAATTCAATTCCGTACTTGAAGGCAAGGAAAAAAGACGCTTGGAATGCCTTTAAAATGGTTGCAACGAATTTTCTGGGAAACATAAAAGCTGAAAACTATAAAGACCTGGTTGCCCCTTCTTTCTTGTTCCCAAAAACCTGGGGGTGCAATATGTCCTTGAAAATTCATTTCTTGGATTCTCATCTGGATTACTTTCGGAGAATTGTGGAGCTGTAAGTGACGAACACGGTGGAGGTTCCACCAGGATATTTCAAACATGGAAAGAAGGTATCAGGGAAAATGGAACTGTGAGATGTTAGCCGACTACTGCTGGTCTATTACGAGGATAACCCAGAGGCTGTTACAAAGGCAGGCTAAGAAGCGTAAACTGAATGACTAAACTTTTAATTTAATGGTAAAAATGTGCTATTAAATTGCTTTTTTTTGAATCAAAATATTTTGTTATTTGTATTTTGTATGTTCACTGTAATACCTATGAATTAAAATTTTTGGAAAAAATAATGCTGTTTTTTTTTGCTAGCCAACTAAAACCTTTAATAGATATTTTTTAGTTACTTGGGTGTAGTTGAATCTAAAAAACTTGGGTTTGTTCAGGAAACAAACGAAAAGTTGAAATTTGTTCCCCAGTGTAATTTAAGGCTCATTTTAAAGTACTGCAACTCTTAGCCAAAATAGTTTTTGATAAATATTTTTTAAATTTGAATATGTTTTTCTGAGATTAACACGAAACCACCCTAAATGGAACATTTTTTCGAACTGTAGGTATTCCAAAATTTGCGATGCAAGTTATTAAAATGTGATTCTTAAAATAACCTCCAGCAACGAATAAATGAGACAAACAACATACTTTGGTTAAAAATCACATACTCGTATTAGGTGTGTTTCCTTATTTAAAGATTTTAATAGGCAGATATTTTAAAATTCTTTATCTTTATTTCCGAAAATTAATGTGAAGCTAATTAAAAATCTTAGGTAAAAATTTGGAAATTTAAAATGGAGGATTCAAAATGGCGGATTTTGGCAATTATAAACCTTTTTGCCTCAGGTTCAGGATACAAGGGTTTTTGATGGTGCTAGGTCAAACTTTAAAAATAGATAATCTTAGGTTAAAATTTGAAAATTTAAAATGGCGTATTTAAAATGACGGATTTTGGCATGTATGAACCGATTTGGCTCAAATTAAAAATATAAGAAATCGATTTGTCTTGGAATCGGATCCCTTCAAAACGAAGTCGATTCCGGATCATTTAAAAATTATATAACGAATCTGGATCAGGAATCCAATTTTTAAAAAGTAATCGATTCCAGCCTTCGGATCCTTAAAAATAATCGATTCCTTGATAGTGATGAGCGAGACCGGTCTTGGTCCTGCGGTCTTGGTCTTGGTCATGCAGCAAGACCAAGACCGAGACCAAGACCAGGACCCTTCTCGCTTGCAAGACCAAGACCAAGACCGGGGTATGCAAGACCAAGACCAAGACCGAGGGGTGCAAGACTACTCAAGACCAAGACCGACCTGCAAGTCTCTTGCACTTTTGTCACTTTTTTTTTAAATATAATATTCAATTTTTATATTCAATATACAGAGGTTTTTTATACAAAAATGACAAAAAATGTGTCGAGAATTGCCTAAAAAGGCGATTATTTTATGAGTAACAGGTTATTTTAATAAAATAATAATTAAATCGATTACTTCGTTTTTTAATAAAATTATCTAAAAACTAGTAGATTCAGTAACATGTTTCAAAAATAATAAGATTGTGACTCAATGGTCCGACAAAGCTCGATATCTCCAAAACCGTTTACGACAGAGAAAAACTAAAAGTACAAAAGTTACAGAAGCTGAAAATTACTTACCTATTCCTATTTTTTTTTAAATTAGGTATCTAGTGATGCCACTGGATCAAAAATTTCCAAAATCCAGAATAACATTATTTTTGTGCCACACTGTAAGAACTGGCATCATTAGATTGCTCCTTTAAACTAAGATATAAATGTAAAAGTGATGGTTTAATAAAAAATATATTTGTCATTTTCTATAGGAATACTTTTTATATAAATGGATTTCACTTCCGGTTTAGACGGAAAAGTCAAAACAATACCAAAAGTATAATGATGACGTCATTTTTGTCAAAACCGAAAATGACATATAAAAAACCATCTACCTGTACCTATATGACAGTTCAAGAATTTCCAGCATAATATACAGGGAAGCGATTTTTTTAAATTAATTTTTTGCTATAATTTTTCTATTTTAGGTTAAAAGCTAAAAATAAGTAAGTTTTCTTGAGTGGTAGTGGATTTTTTGGAAAATTCCGAAATAGAAAATAATTTTACATTTTACGCCCTTTTTTCTATAATTTTTGTATATTCAGTTTTTTACCATTATGTACGGTTTCGGATATATCGATCTTTGTCGCACTATCGAGCCACCTTGTATATGCAGAATGTTTATAAAGTATTTGTACAAACTTTGTACGGCAAATGTTTGACTAATTTGAACATAGAAAGTTTATTTGAACTGAAAAGCTTTTTTTTTTTAATAAGAAACCAATGTTTACATATCAGAATCATTTTCATGGAAATTTTATATCTGGTAGAAATAAAAAGTTTTCTTTTCTGCCCTCAGAGTACTCAGTATTGTAATTTTATATGCTTCATCAAAAAAAAATTAAATATTTCCTATCACTAAAATGAAGCGCTATAAATAAATAAACCCCTATATTTAAAATATCCTTTTTAATCAAATAATTTAAATGCACATGTAAGGTTAAAATTGGTATATTTTAAAATTTTAAAGCAAAAAATATAGTCTCCATCTTTATTTATTTGTAAGTATTAAAAAAATATATATTTTATTTAAGATTTCTTAGTTTAAATTATTACTACCAAAAAAAGCAAGACCAGCAAGACTCTTGCAGCAAGACCAAGACCAAGACCAGACTGGTGCAAGACCAAGACCAAGACCAAGACCAAGACCAAGACTAGCCCGGTCTTGGTCTTGGTCTTGCTTTGCTCATCACTATTCCTTGATTCGATTCCAAAAGCATTTGATGCCTACCCAGCTCTGTTAGATTGGAACTTGGCCCTAATTTTACGTAAGTGTTTTGGTGAAATAGTTTAGATAAATAAAATGGAACATAAGTATAAAAACATTTTTATATTTTCACCTTAGAATACAATTGCCTTAAAAAGAATTAGATTACATAATATCACATAACATCAACATTTAATTTAATTAGAAACTACTTAATTAAGTCTGCTGTGTACATTATTAATATTTAAAGGCCGCTCCCATAAGGCTATATCCTAATAAATAAGTTGAATTTGAAGCATTTTTCACTTAATTGATTTGCTTGTTAAAAGGAAGAGTTGTTTTAGCTATTAGATCCAATTAAAATGTAATAAATAACACCATACGATTTACTTTCTTTATTACAAGAATTATTTTAATTACTTAAAATGTGTATACTAATTAATCAATTTTTAAAATTTTAATAAGTAAATCATGTAAAGAATATTAACCGTGCAAATAAATTTAAATATTTTTATATTCTGAGTGAAAGATTGGATTTTAATTGGGTCTATTGAAAGGATATGAAAGAGTTGTACCTCTTTCTTTACCTATTAAGGGTATTCTGGTTAAGAAAGTTTAAAAAATCAAAAATTTTTTTTTAATTTTGATAGTTTAGATATTTAAAAATATCTTCCTAAAAGGATTTTTCGCAATTTAAATTATTTTAAAAGTTATGGTTAAAATTGTTGTTTGGTGCAATAAAGCTAGAATAGAAAGTTCTGAGTTTCGAGCTTCAAGTGCTCCAAAAGAAGAAAGAAGTGCTCGTCTTTTGAAGAGAAATTCATTAGGTATTTAACTTACGGTAAAAGAAGGTCCGAAATATGCAGTCGAAAACGCTGATTAAAGAAATATAAGTAATATGTACAGTTCTATCTCTTAGACTACCTGAAACCTAATCTAGAACTTTCAACGGGTTTTTTCTTAACCACTTTTTTAAAACGGTGTGCATGATATCTCAGGTTCTACTTGATTGATTTACTTGAAATTTGGTACAGTGCATCTTTATATATTACAGCATTGCACCAAAGAGATTTTTTTGTTTTCTTTTTTTTTAAATTCCGAAAGGGCGGAAAAACAGGGAGAAAACGTAACTTATTTTTCAAATCGTCGCTATTTTGAAAGTTTTTTTTAAACTCCTCGTAGTGCTGTAACTACAGCCCTTTTATTAAAGAATTAAAAAAAAACAAAAATTTGGATCACTGGAACGACTAAAATCCTGCACACCAAAACACACCATTTTTCAGAGTACCCCACTTTGCTGGCATGCAGTTTTCTAAATTTTTTTTTTTTAATAATGTAAATGTTTTATACTCTCAAAATATTAATAAATACTGAGTAAAAAATGACCCGCCAATGGGTCCCTGGAAACAAAAGGATCCTGGGGAATGAAATGGCTGACAAACTCGCCAATTTGGGAGCTGAGGACAATGGACCTGAATATACCGTGGGAATCTCTTACAACACGGATATGACAGAGATAGCAACATGGATAGAAAAACGGGGCAATGGGAACTGGAAAATAACAAAAGCCAGACAATCAAAGGCTATTATTGAGGAAGACCTATGGAAGGACCTACCGATGAGCAAAAAGGAATTCAATAGAGTGCAAATGAGAAACCTGACAGGCATACTGACAGGTCATTTAGAAACAGACACTATCTCAACAAGGTAGGAAAAATTGAGACAAGTACATGTAGATGGTGTGGAGAGGGAAGAGAGGACGCCATACATATACTTAGAGATTGCTCAGCACTAGGGTAGATCAGGGGTAAATGTCTAGGAACGGCACGGCTGGACCTAAATGACATAAGATTCCTACCA
Organism: Listronotus oregonensis; assembly: GCA_019359885.1. Lineage (NCBI taxonomy): Eukaryota > Metazoa > Arthropoda > Insecta > Coleoptera > Curculionidae > Listronotus > Listronotus oregonensis. The sequence goes on from JAHBCN010009855.1 coordinate 5,683, forward strand.
CTAACAGGACTCGCAACACTAGTTAGGAAACTGGGCTCTAATAAGCAAAATGACAGCGCCATATCAGTGTAAAAGAAATGCACACATTAGGGACAGTACAGGGTTGCTTAAGGACAGTGCAGGTGCTTAAGGGTTGGTGCGCAGGGCCCCAGCGAGAGAACTCACCATGCTATGGTAGATAGATATATAGTAAAAAATGGATAGTAAAAATATGTATTGGTTTTTAGTATAGCGTCCAAAAAACACCCAAAATTCGGGAGTCTAAACCAAAATACCTCTTTAAAGAACCATTTCCACAATATTTCTTTCTCAAAAAAAAAAAAAATGTTTTGACGTAATTGCAAATTAAAGTTCACGTCTAGCCCTTTAAATTCATAGTCAATCTAAAGAGTTGTGTGACGATGCAAGAGTTGTCGAGCTCAAATATAATTTTTATTCCACACATTCCATCGGATTCCTTAATTTTTATTTAACATAAATCGGTTAAATATCAATTAAATATGCAACCTAATAAATGTAAAAAGTAATTACACCGTCAAAATCTATCGTAATTACCACAAAAAAATACATTTTAAAATAACTGTTTAGTATAGATTAAGAAAAACAGTTTATAAGTAATCATAATTAGTGACGTCATAAACCAATGCAGTATATTTTGTATTGTTGTACTTATGGTTCTTGACTTTTTAGATTAATGCAATATGATTCTATTCGGTCAAAATAGACATTCACCCTTGCATAAATTCCCAAGAAGCTAAAAATTTACAGGAACGTTCGGAATACCATTATAATGAAATTCAATAAATAATGGTAAGAAAAAAAAATACAAGATCAAAGTTCGCGAAAATTAGTTTTTTGGTTTTCTAAGTGAAACGGTTCGTTTTATACTAAAAATAGTTTAGACAAAAATTGTAGATCATTCAATATCTTCTTCTTTATCATCATCATCTTTTTCTTCTTTTTCTTTTTCTCGTTCTCTATCTTCGTCTTTTTTTCTTCTTTTTCTTCTTCTTCCTCTGTTTTTCTTTTTCTTCCTGAGTTATTGTAAATAGTTCAAACGGCGTAAATCAGTTGTTGTAAGGCTTTTCTGTTGTTAGAAATTCAACATTTGAACACGACTGGCCTTGACAACTGGTGCATGCTGGTACAGTATAACAACTGGTGCAGCTGAACAGTATAAACCAACTTTTTTGCAGCCGCATTTCGATTTACACTCCTTTTGACAGTGGCAATAGTATTAATTTTGTGGATTGCTTCCAATGCATTATCAATTAGCTTCCATCCTCATTCTTCTGGGTTCAGTTGATTACCAAGCCACACTTGAACCTGATAATATATCTGATAACCGATAACGAAGAAAGACAAACTTATTACACAAGTTTTTTATTTCGAGTAAATTTTGCAAGTGGGCGAGCTGGTGAAGTGGCAACGTACCAGCCTCTCAGCCATGAAGACCCGGGTTCGATTCCCGCATTGTCCATTGGCGTTTTCCATAGCTCGTCACCTCACAGAAGGCAATGGCAAACCACTGTGTAGTATTTGTGCCTAGTAAACCCCCTCACATGTGCTTTGGAAGGCACGTTAAGCCGGTGGTCCCATATCTGTTTTAATTGGCCAACACAATATGTCGAAGGGAAGCCTACACTCTGCATAGGATGGCACCTTGTTTTGCAAAGAATATGTAATTCCATAGCTGTCGCTCAACCAAAAAACGAAAATCCATTTTCATTTTTTGCACTTTTGGAACAAGAGGAACAGGGAAACTTTATATTCTATTAAGATTAAACACTTAATTTACAAAGGTAATTGAACATTTAGTTGTACCTTTTATAGGAAAATTTATGCAAGGTTATGTATAGGAAAATTATGACATATTCAAAAAATAATATCTTCTCTGTAACTATGGTGTCACTATAATATAGTAAATTTTTAGCAGGTAAAAAAATATTGCAATAAACAGGATTAAAGTAGCCTGCATTTTGGTTTAGGATTCAAATGGAAAAGGCTGTTTTTAATTTATAGGGAAATTGTTTGTTGCAATAAAAATAATTACAGTGTCTTAGCAACACAATGAATAAAACATGGTGCTAGGAAAGACCAAGCTAGAAGGAAAACATGTAGAAACATGCTACAACATAAATTTCTAGAAATTGGGTACACAAAGAAGATTCTTTAATTTTATCATCCAAAAATATTTTATTAAGAATGTTTGGATATAAGTTTAAGTTGTATTAAAAGAAAGCAAGTTTGAGTTACAGCATGATTTAATATTTAAAGGATAAAAATATTTGGCAGAAGCATTATTTACATATAAAGAGGTATTTTTGGACAAAAAATATATGAGCAAGGGACCTATTTGCGGTACATGCAACTGCCGTATTATGTGCAAAAGGGGAAACATATTGGTTGTCAATAACACTTGATGCAAAATCGTTTATAAATCTTATGTAAGGACGATTATTTATCAGAGTTACACGTTATGAATTGCAAAATAATAAAAAAAAAACTATTAACTTGTTATAAATATTGAAATAGCTATAATTAATAAATCATTTAATTATCATGAAGCTATATTATTTAAATGCCTACACGCACACTCGATATTGTGTTCAATATTAACTTATTGGCATGGTATGGCAACTTAAAAACAGGTTATAAGTTCTAGATATTATTGCTGGGTATTTAATATGTCTTTAATATAAGAAATAAAAACCTTTGAGCTATTTTTTGTATATTTTATACAGAATTCCATTTGCTCACACAAGAATAATAAATGTCGGAATCATGATTGCAGAAATACATATAAGCGAGGTATAATCATGGAAACTGAAACGTTAAAGGAAGAACACATCATTGGGCTATTTGATCAAAAATATGTTCACTCGTAAAATGGCTTTTCTTAAAAACTAATCGAAGAAAAGAGATATTAACAATCAAATTGTGCATAATTAACATTTTCGATATCTGTCAGGTATGAAAGCCATGCATTCATTTGGGAATATCTGGATAACGGTTCTTACGATATTTTTTTAAACTAATGCGATATAAATAAAAGTATTGAACAATTGTTAAAAACCTTAAATTTTTGGACCGTTCTGCTAAAAAATATTGATTTTTGACAGTTTACTGGGTCTGTTTGTTATTAAGAAATAGTGTACAGGGTGTCCCATTTTGGATACTTTGGCGGGGTATCTTCGTTATTTTTAACGTTAGGTGGATACGGTTTTCGCGACAGTGTGCTACTTTTCTGTAAAGCTAAAGATAGCGTTAACGATATTTTCATAGCCCTTTTAGTTATTAAAACACAGGGAATTTTTGAAAATATTGCTTTTTGGGACTCCCTCGTATCCCGTTTTCTTCAACTTATCGAAAAGGTAAAATAACACCCTGATAGATTTTTTTTGTAGAATGCAGTGGTCTAAATAATTTTTGTTACATATTTACTATTTTTGAATTATAAACCAACATGTTTTTTTTTTAAGTATACACCCTGTATATTTATAAATTATATTTTTTTCTTTTAACGTTTTAAAAATTATAATGTTTCATTTTTCTTAAAAACGCAAATAAATGACAATTTCTAAAAAATATTTATAATAAATTCTTGAATAACAAAAACAATTTAAATTCATTTACTAACAAAGGGGAATTTTACCTTGCAAGTAGGTATCTTTTTTTAAATCAAAATTTTAAAAATCCTATACAGTTTTTTTTAACGGGGGGGTTTTAACAACCTTTTTTTAAACGTACAGTAACAATATAACAAATAAAAAAAAAATTTAAAAAAAAAAAAGGTGATGTTAAAAATGACGACCATTTTCCCCCAATGAAAAAAATTACATATCTTGGTAATTTTTTAATAGCATTTAAAAAAACAATTGATCCCCTTTAATCCCCAAAATTTATCCCCCCTTTTTCCCCCGTTTTTTTTGTATGTTTTAGGAAAGGGAAAATTTAAAGGTGTATGGAAGCCCAATACGGGGGAAAAAAAAATTTCCAGGCGTGCGGGGGGCAGGGGGGGGTTGGCCCCTCTGAATTTGCGCAAGGGGAATAGTAGGCCCCGGGGGGATTTCCATTATTCTTTTTTATCTATAAAATTAAATATCAAATGTAAAATTTCCCCAAATTCACTTTTTTTTTTTTCAAAATTTTGGTTATTAAAGGATACTACTATAAAAAATTTTAAAAAATTTTGTGTAATATTAGATTTTATATCATCTGATATAATATGGAAAAAATAGAAAACCCCCTTTGCCTTTTTTAAAATGAAAAAAATTTTTTGGGAAAGGGTTTTTGTTTTTTTTAAAAAATCTTTGTAAATAAATAAAAACACGTTTTATTAAAATAAATTTCAAACTTTTGTATGAAAATACTATGTACTTATCACCAATTTTGTGATAAAAAAAAGAGCAAGATAGTGTAAATGAGTTTAATCTAATCCTAAGATTCTGGTTGTACATTAAAAGTGAAAATTTTTATACCCTTTTTAGGCATATACTTTTCACTAATAACAAACATTTATGAGACAGAATAACAGTGGTTAAAAATGTTTAGTAACCTTTGGTACCTGGTATCCTTTGTAACAGTATCCGTTAAATATTATGTGTGTACAGTATGTTGAGCTTAAAAAGTTAATAATGCAAGATTAAGAAACCAAAAATCTAATTTATTTTTAAACAAATGGTATTGTCTCGAACGTTGCCTCCTCCCCGAATTTGATCAAATTTGGTATACAGGGGTTTTTTGGGGCGTTGATTACAAATCTTAAAAAATATCTTTTTGGCAACTTTTCGTTTCCGAGATTTTCATCTTCAAAGTTGAAAATTAAACTAACCTCATTTTCACTATATTCTCCCTTCTTTTTGTACATAATTCTTGATTTTTACACACGATATTTTCTAAACACCTTTTTAAACCTTCTATTTTTTTATTTTGCATCTTTTTTCCATTAAATTGCGAATTTTAAGTTCAAAGGCAGCCATATTTGTTTAAAAAATAAAAGTGTAAAAAAAGGTGTAAAATAAACATAAAAAAGTTTTTAAAAGGTGTTTGTGAAATATTGTGTTCAAATTTAGTGTAAAAATCAAGAATTTTGTGCAAAAAGAAGGAGGAATAGTGTCAATAAGGTTAGTTTGATTTCCAATTTTGATATTGAATATCTCGAAAACGAACATTGCCATTTTTTAGATTTGTAGTCAGCGCCCAAAAACCGTACCAAAATTGTACTTTCTTTCATTCAATTAGAGGGACCTGTATATATTTAAAATTTGCCTGGTCTGCCCAGTAATCAATAATTTTGATCCTTTGTACTAAATTATTAAATGAAATAAAGGTACCTAAATGTAAACCTTATTTCTTTTTAATAATCCACAGAAATACACAAACATTGTGGAAATCATCTAAAAGATAATTAAGATTGCCTTACTTTTCCCACTAATATTTCCTATAAAATTTTCATTTTTATTATTTATAATTGATATATTATTATTTATTCGGTTACCTAACGTTACATCTTATAAGGAGCACCTAATTTAAATATAAAAATACTTACTAAAGTTAAAAGACGGGTATGTCACCCTTGGATTTGCAAGACAAAACTATACAACATCCAGTCATTTTGTTACGATATTATAAGTAACAAACAATAAACACAAAATTATAGTCACAATTTAATAAACACTAATCACTTAAAAAAGAAGGTTTTATCACTCCAGAAAACGGTACCCGGCTCTCATTAAAATTATAATGTGTTGCTAACTTCACACTGATTTATCAGTGTATAAGTAGCAACACATTAAATATTTCGTGGAATTTTGTTATTGCCAGAATCAGCGGGGCCAACTCTGACAGTTATTTTCATACTGGGCTGGACATTTTTTGATCGAATGGGCCATAGCATTGGGCTTCCATACACCTTTAAACTTCCTTGGTTTTAGGACGCTGGCGAACAAAGGATCCGTGCTCAACTAAATTTGCTTTTAAATGAGCAAATATCTCAAGAAACGGTTGCCTTTTTTTTAGATATCTAACAAGCACAAACATATAATGATAATAGAGATTTTTCTAGCCATAATAGCTCACTTAACTTTAGAAATATAATTCCGAAGCTTCTGTAGAATTTTCATTACTTTGTATAAAGCATACCACATATCAATTTATTTATAATTTTCATACCCTGCCATTATTTAAGGAAATTGATAAATATCAATTAAATAAAAATACTAAAAGAACGAAAATTAACTGGTTCTGAAAATTCAACCAAAAGTCGATCAAAAAACCGATAACATAGACAAATATTTGACATTTATTTTTGTTTCTTGTAATAGCCATGGCCTACTATTAAATTATGCATTTAGTTTTAGAAAATTGTCATTTATTTGCGTGTTTTTAAGAAAAAGTGCATACTTTTATATATTTTTAAAACATTAAAAGAAAGACAAATTTTATAGTCTATAAATATACAGGGTGTTCCATTTAAAAAGTTTGGTTTATAACTCAAAAATAGTAAATATGTAACAAAAATTATCTAAATCAATACATTTTACGGAAAAAATCTATCATAGTGTTATTTTACCTTTTTGGTAAGTTGAAGGATAACGGAGATACGAGGGGGTTCCAAAATGCAATATTTTCAAAAATGCCCTGTATTTTAAAAACTAAAAGGGCTATGAAAATATCGTTAACGGCATCTTTAGCTTCACAAAAAAGTAGCACACTTTCGTGAAAACCGCATGCCGCTAACGTTAAAAATAACGGAGATACCCCGCAAAGTTTCCAAAATGGGACACCCTATACACTATTTTATTCTTTTTTTACGTAATCGCTCTTATGAAAGGTTTATTTTAGGACTAGGTGGGTCCAAAAGTGTAAAATAGTGTAAAATATTACTGAATAACAGTGTGTGTACAGTTTCCTACGAAAACAATATTTTTAAGCATTGAGAATCTCTAACTTTTGTTAAAGCATATTCGATCTTATTTAAAACAGCGCTAAATTAGCGGTTTATTTAAAATATTGCATCACAAATTAAACTTAAATGGGAAAAAATATAATGATCCGTATTGATACTAGTTCCGGCCCGTTCAACAATCAATTTTTGTTAGAAAGGGATGGGCGAGTTCGACGCGAATGGCATGGAAAAGACGATGATAAAAGATCTTCATTCGTTATTGGGATTTAAATTGTGGACGGTCCGGGCTTGACTTACTATAAGGCGACAATTTTGCCTACGAGTGTTGCAAGAGAAGTACCTGAAGAGAAAAAAAAAATATTGTTTTTGGTCCACATTCAGATAAATTAAAAAATATATTTTTCATTCAGTACAGTAAAAATTTGCTTATTTACACCTTATACAAGGTGTCCCAGAAGTAATGGGATACAGAGCAACAGCAGATTTCTTAGGTCGAAATAATGCAATTAACGTAAACTTTCCTCATTCCAAGGTTGAAAATAACTCAGATACAGGGTGTCAATATTTTAATTTTGTTTTTGTTTTTCGTAATAATTCTTTAACTAAATGACATAGCGGTACACAATTAGGATCTGGTTGTTTGAGGCGAGAAATTCAAATTCGTTTATGCTTTTGATGTTGCTAGTAAAGGGCCCCAGGTACGGCCTACCCCACTTGTTTTTGATGGCATAACTTTTTTTAAGCTTGGTATATTGTCCTGATTATTAAAAAATAAGTAACCATAATTTTCTTTGCATCAAAAATGTATACCTTATTTAAGTCTCTAGGAGAAACTGTTTTCGAGATAAACACACATTAAAGGACCCCGCAATTTTCCTATGAAAAATAGTTTTCCACCAATTGTTTTAAACTTTGCAAAGTAACAGAACATAAGTCGCTGATCAAAAGTCCCCACGGGCACAAAACCCGAAAACCCCCTAATCCCCCCAAAATCACCCTCAAAAGTCTCCAAATCTCCAGTGCCCGTAAAGACTTTTGATCAGCATGTTGAGAACCATCACTACGCAAAGTTTAAAAACAATTGGCCAAAAACGATTTTCCATAGGAAAATTTCGTGGTCCTTCAAAATCCGTTTATCTCAAAAACAATTGATCCTAGAGACTTAAATGAGGTATACATTATGGATGCAAAGGGAATTATAGCAACTTGTTTTTTTAATAAACAGGTCAATATACTAAGTTAAAAAAAGTTATGCCATCTCAAACAAGTTGGGTAGGCCGTAGCCTTCTACTAGCACAATTAAAAGCATAGACGAGTTTAAATTTATCGCCTCAAACAACCCCGATCCTAAATTTTGTACCGCCATGTCATGTAGTTAAAGAATTATAACGAAAAAACGAAAAAAAAAAGTTTAAAACCCTCTATTTTAATGATACATAAATGATACATCCATCAAAATTCTTTCAGCAGACAAAGGAAATGCCACTGTAGTCATGGATACATTCACCTATGATGAAAAAATTGACGAAGTCCTTCGTAAAGGCAAATACAGACCCCTTAATCAAGATCCATAGAAAACTCAATAGAAAACAAAATTTACAGGACTTTAAGAAAATATAAAAACTTTCTGAAAGACGAAACTAGAACAACTCTAACACTTCATAATAGTAAGCCTCCACATCTATATGGACTACCAAAAATACACAAGGACAATATACCTTTAAGGCCAATCACCAGCTCCAGGAATGCACCCACGACTGCACTGGCAAAATACCTTTTAGAACTGATTAAACCCTTAGCCGGTAAATCACCATCCTTTGTAAAGAACTCCAGTCATTTTGTTGAGATTCTCGATAATGTAGAAATAGGACCAAACGATACTTTCGTAAGCTTCGATGTAGAAAGTCTATATACAAATGTACCAATAGAAGAATCGTTAAGCATCATTCGGGCCAAGCTCAACGAAGATGATACCTTAATAGAACGCACCACTCTGCCGCTGGATGAAGTGATGGAATTGTTAGTGCTGTGCCTCCGTAGTTCTTACTTTCAAGTGAAAGATAAGTTCTATGCGCAGGACAATGGACTTCCCATGGGTTCATCGCTCTCCATGGTACAAACATATATATATATATATATATATATATATATATATATATATATATATATATATATATATATATATATATATATATATATATATTTATATATATGATATATATATATATATATATATATATATATATATATATATATATATATATATATATATATATATATATATATATATATATATATATATATATATATATATATATATATATAAGAATGGTTTGAGGAACACGCAATTAATACTGCACTAATCAAAAAAGTTTGGCTACGATATGTTGACGATACTTTATTTATGGACAGGTAATGACGAAGAACTTGAAGGTTTCTTGAACATCTAAACTGTCTTCGACCATGTATCAAATTCACAATGGAGAAGGAACAAAATTCGGCTCTACCTTCTGACGTTTTAGTCGAACGAAATAATGGTCATATATATATACCCGGATACAGAAAACCTACCACACTGGAATATTTACACGGAATTCCAATCACTCTAACGAAACAAAGCGAGGAGTCATATATTATATACCGCGCGAGTGACCCTATGCAACAATAAGAATCTCTGCAAGCCGAAATAAGTAATATAACTAGGGATCCAAGCTAAACGGCTACAGTAAGAGATTGGTTAGAGAAACAATCGATAAATATCAAGAGAAAACAAAGAACTCTAATTTGAACAAGACTAACGGGACCAAACATTTATGACTATTCGTATATTAAAGGAACTTCAGAAAAGATTGCAGAATAGCAAATAGGTATAACATTAAAACAGCATTTAAATCCCAAACCACTCTGAGAAGTATTCTTACTAAGACAAGACCGGACAATAATGTATCAAAAATGACTGTATCTACCAAATTCTTGTGAAGATGTGAATTATACATCGGGGAAACAGAAAGACCACTAGAAGTTAGAGTTAAAGAACACAAAAAACATACGGAACGAGGTGAAACGTCGAAATCAGGGATTGCCGAATACGCATGGTCAAAACAACACCATATACAATGGTCGGAAGCAAAATCATTCATAAAGAAACACAGTGGAAGCAAAGAAAATTTAAAGAAGCTGCAATAATTGCAAACATTCAAAATGTATTTAGCAAACCTAGTGTAGATATTCCGAATATCTGGCTGCCGTTGCTGAACCGTGACAAGTCGGTCAAGCTTCGGTGAACAACGGACAGTATATAAGGTCGTAGCTTTTAAGAATAGTTTTAGTTATCACTTGAAAACGGTTGGAGATACATCACTAACCGAAACGTTGTGTATCAATTAACAAATAAAGACAATGGAAGTCAAGATTTTAGTGTTATTGGGACCCTGTATTTTAGTTATTATCAACTTTGGGATAAGGCAAGCTTACGTAAACCGCATTATTTTGACCTTGGAAATCTGCTGTTGCTCTGTGTCCTATTACTTTTGAGACACCCTGTATATGCATACCAAATGTTAAAATAAATTTTTTCGTTTGCCATCCATTTATTACTTTTTACCTAACTTACTTTTGATAGTGTTCCTAATTTATTAGTTTCTTCTAGCGCAAGATAAAATTTTTCTTTAAAAATTTATTACTTTTAAATTATAGTTGTATGCAGTAAAACGCTAAGTAGTTTTTTTTCAAACAGCTGATACTAAACAAACTTTTATTTATATTTCTAGTTAGTAAAAATAATAAAAAAACAATAAATTGTATCAGTCCATTTTATCTAATAACAGCTGTTTTTTAGCTTATACTACTAAAATATCTGCTTCATGGAACTAATTAAAATTTTAACGTAACTTTTAAAAGTTGATAAGGTACAAAATGGGTTTATTATGTTAAGTTTTTGTTATTTATCGTTTAATGACAATAAAAGTTATTTAAATAACGTCACATAGTAGATTATAAATATTTTTAAAAACAAAAACGACATAATTTTGGTAAAGATAAAAACTTTTTCTTTAATAGTATATTTGGTATTAAGGTCAGTAAGTCTTCCTTACTGGTTGAGGATGTCTTTGGAGATCGAGACGCAGTCGAGATTAGGATAGAAAAAACTTAGGTATATCAAACAACCCTAATCAAATACCTAGATTAGATTATTAGAGCGAAGACGGCAAAAATGTCCTCCACCACTGCAACCTTGCCATATTTATTGTGGTTTCTCATATCGTTCTTTAGAGTACCTTGTCCAGGCCCGTCTTCTTAACTAGACTCCAGAGTCTTGACATAGTCACTCCATACAAATATCTTGGCCGTTTCCTCACCAAGCCTAGTAAACCTAAGCCTACATAGTGCTTCACAGTGGCACCACAGATGTACGGGTGTTTCTTAGCCTTCTGGCAGGACCTACACAGGCCATTCACCAGGCCTATTCTTTCCGGCTGTTGTTGGTTTCCAATGTCCTGTTAGTTGACCTACGTTATCCTTCGACTTTACGATGTGGCTCATAGGTCCGAGGTAAACTTATCCGAGCAGGTCTTAATGAACTACTTTGCCTGTCGTTGTCCTGGTGTTTGTAACCACCAGCTTTGAAACTCTCTGTCTACCCAGCTCTTGATAGATGCGTTAAGGAGGCCTGCCGAGATTCCACAGAATGGCTCAGGGCCTATCATTTCCATGGCTGATCCTCTTTTGGCTAGGTCGTTGGCCTCTTCGTTACCTGGGTGGCCCTCGTGGCCTGGTACCCAGGCTACCGTAAGTTTGTTTGCCAAGCCGACTTTATCCAGGGCCTAAATACAGTCCCCCACTATTTTGAAATTAGCTTTTGGAGAACTGATGGACTTCAGGGCCGCTTGGCGATTTTGGAGATTGCTTAGAATGCATAATGTTCTGCTATTATTCTCGTAGAGTTTAAACAATAAAACTAAAATTTGATTTTTTAATAGGTCCTTATTTCTATTTCTGATATTTAAAAATTACTGATCGGTAATTAATTTCTTACCGATCAGGAGTTGTTAAGTGTTCACTTACCGATCAGTAATTTGTGAACATCACTTACAGATGGCATAATCTAGTTAGTATAGTTACAATATTAGCTGAGCGTGGGAAAACGTATTTTTTTAAAAATCAGAATTTAAAAATTACGACATATTACATATAGCTTCCTCCGCTTTATTATTTTTCATTTCATTCCCATCATATTAAAAAAATTAAATTCGCCCAGTATTTTAAAGTTATTTAAACAAAAACGATTTCCAGGGGTGTCCGTTAAATGCCTGTATCTCCGTAGGGGAGGGTCATTAGAAAAAAGTTTATGGGAACTTGTCATAATATTTTTAGGTTTTCCATTAGACTCCGAGAAATTTCCCACATATTCTGGGACACCGTGTTTAATGTTATCTATAAGAAAGGGACTAAAAAACGTTGTGTTTATGGAGTATGCCGCAGTGATACGTGTAGTAAATCCTTACAGGAAAATTTATATTATTTTTCCAAGCCTTGATGATTGATTGATGATAAAGTAAATACACAAGTTGAGGTTTTGTCCCCTCGACACTGCAGCTTAGGGCTTGTTGTATCTCTTGTGTATTTTTTTCAGTTCAAAAGGTTTGTCACCTTAGACAGGTGTAGTAGCCCTTTTACTGTTCTTTTCTGGTCTCCAGCCTCCTGGTGGTTAGTGTCCACCATGAGGTTTGGTTTTTCTCCAGTATGTAAGTGCAGGGCACTCATATTGATGTGAGAGGCTGTCTCTTCCTCTTCGTCACATAGTCTGCAAATGGGTTCTTCTCTATAGATGCCCATAGTGTGCATATGTTTTCTTAGGGTGCAGTGTCCGGTTATTAATCCTGTCACTATCCTAATCGATTCCTATTTAGTTTTAGTAGTTCACTTGTCAATGCTTTCGATGGTGGTCCAGCATTGATTTACTGTGATTTGCCTTGGAATGTGGTTCCAGTATGACTGATGTTGTGTTTGAATCCACAGTCATGAGCCACCGAGGCTTTTGGTATTCAAAACAGGTTCAGGACCCACAAACATTGCGCGGGCCTCGCCTGGCCAGGGGTCTGCATTTTCATTGCCCTGTATTCCCCTGTGTTACCCAGGAAAGTGTAACTTTGTTGTGGTTAGCCAGGTTTAGGAGATTAGAACAGTTTCAACCAACCTTGAACGGACGACATATTGGATTTTTACATTTTTGAAAAGAGCTCTTCAAGAGCTTTTCATTGATGTATCACAAGTCTAGGTTTTTAGATTTCTTAAGCTCTAAAAACGATAATTTTTGTTTATTTGGTAGTAGGCTTAGACTGACCGCGTAATGGCCGCCCCGTTTCATAAAAAACAAATGATACGCATCCGAAGCGGCATCAACCTAACCATAGACATTTAAGATTCTTAGTGATGAACTTGTTACAGCATGGATCTTTTGTGAGAGCAAAATTCAAAACTTATACAAAAAAGTGATGCTTTTTGCAAAAATTAATACTTTCTAATATTACCTTAAACTGATAATAATTTAACATACTGTAAAACAAAATGTATCAGTAAAAATAAATAAAATCGTGATGTCTTCCTCATTTTCCACACATTTCTCATTTTTCCAACACCTTGCGGGTTACTCAGGGTAACGTGTTTCGGTTGATGGAAGCAAACACATTCCGTACCCTGTGTTCATGTTCCAGCCTAGTTTCGGGCGGAAAACTCGTACACCTCATTTTTGCATATCCCCATAGGTAAAAATCAGGGGTGTGATATCCGGTGATCTAGCTGGCCAAGCAATTGGCCCATTATTAGAGATTATGTTGTCATTAAAGGTATTTTTGGGACCTCCATCACCTCCCTGGTACTGTGCCTGGACATCCGTCTCTGAAACCACAAATTATTCATTCATTTGGCAAACTGTATTTTAATGGCCTAAAATCTGTTCCAAGGAGTACAAATACCTATCTTCATTCAGAGTTTCTTCAAAAATAAATGGTCCAATTAAACAGTTGTCTAAAAAGAAAAATAAATGTTTTATCTAATTGTAGGCGTAATATAAAGGTGCATTTTAATTACCTATGATGCACACCTAGATGAAACCAAAGACCTTGTTTGTAGCCACATACTTTTTCTAAATTTGGATTTTCAGTATCCCAGCAGTGATAATTGTGCCTATTAAAAATTCCTAATTTGTAAACCGGGTTTAGTCTCTCCAGAGAACCTTGGATTGAAAATTAGGTATCTGTTGACATTTAGTAATAAACCATTGACTAAAGGTGATTCGTCTTTAAATCATTCCCCTAAAGATCCTGGACAATCGTGGTTTGTATGGATGAAAACGGTGTTTTTCAAAGACCGATGCAAATGACTTAGAATTGTTGTCTGTTCTTCCACTTTTCTAACGATGTTGTGGGATCTCTCTAATTTTCCATTATAATCGCCTTCTTGCTTCATTATTTTTGTAATTTTGGGTTCGGTTTCAAAAAGATCCATAGGCTAACAAGTTCGTAACTAAGTCTAAAATGTCTTTAGTTAGGTTGTTGCCGCTCCGGAAATTGTTCTTCGTATGCAAGTGCTATAGCTTTTTATTTCTGTTAGATTTAAAATAAATTTTTTAGCATATCCACCTTTTTATCATTGAATAATTAAGACCATTATTGTAAATACTTAAAATAATCAAAACTTTTTTTTGAAGGCGTTTCTAAACGAAATTAAGATGCACGCTAATTATAACATTTACATTATTGAAATCATAAGATACGTATCATTTGTTTTTTTATGACAAGGGCGGCCATTACGCAGTCTAGTCTAAGCCTACTATCAAATAAACAAAAATTATCGTTTTTGAGCTTAAGCAATCTGAAAACCTAGACTTGTAATACATCAATGAAAGCTCTTGAAGAGCTCTTTTCAAAAAATGTAAAAATCCAATATGGCGTCTATGAAAAATCCAAAGTTTGCGTAAAATCTAAAAACAAATAAAGTTAGAAAAATATTTTTACTAAATTAATTCTTCTTAAAAAGTGTTCTAATAATGTAGTAATCTTAAAACCGTAAAAATGGTAGTTTGCAAGCTACAGGCAAAAGTTAAAAATGCACTGTTCTTCTTAATTATCTCAAAAACCATAATAGATAAATAAAATTGAAAGCGGATTTAATTTTAATTAAATTTCAAATTTTACTATTTAACCAATACTATGTTTAATGGTTCCTAAATTTACCAATTGATTGATTGATTGATTGATAAAATAAAAACAAGGGGGTTTTGTCCCCTCGACATGCAGCCTACAGGGCTTTTTATCTCTTGTGTATTTGTTTCGTTAAAAAGGTTTACACCTTGATAGGTGTAAGGCCCTTTTCTGTTCTTTTTCGCCAACCTCCTGGTGGTTATTCCACCGAGGTTTTGATTTGTTCTCCAGTATTAAGTGCAGGGCACTCTATTGATATGAGACTGTCTCTTCCTCTTCGTCACATATCCAAATTGGTTCTTCTCTATAGATGCCCATAGTGTGCATATGTTTTCTTAAGTGCATGTCCGGTTATTAATCCTGTCAATACTCTAATCTGTTCCTAAGTTTTAATTCCGTCTGTTTGATGGTGGTCCAACATTGATTTCTGTGATGTTGCCTTGGAATGTGGTTCCAGATGCTGATTTGTTTTGAATCCACCAGGAACGAACCGAGGCTTTTGGTATTCCAAAACAGGCAGGACCCCAAACATTGCTGGGAGCCTCGCCTGGCCAGGATCTGCATTTTCATTGCCTTTATTCCCTGTGTCCTGGCACCCACGAAAGGTCTTTGTTGTGGTTAGCCAGGTTTAGGAGGCATTCCCAGACGTTCCAAACCAACCTTAGGACGTTGGGATGCCAAAGCTTTTATGGCCGCTTGATATCAAAGAAGATAGTAATGTCCCCCTTATATCCTCTCCTAAGTTCTCTCGCAAACAAAGTTCAATGGCATATATTTCGGCCTGGAAAATAGTGGCATATTTCCCCGGGGAAAATAAGCATTAAACCTAAGGTCATACCATGTTTTTCCTGCCCCCTTTTATCAGTCTTGGATCCTCAGTATACCACCAAATTCGAGACTGACCAGGAGATCGCTCACTACCGCCCCAGGTAAGCTGGGTTTTGTATGTATCACTGCTCATCTCAAATAGTGGGTTTGTGATACTGCTCGTTATTCTGGTGTGTCTAGGAGGCCCATAGCACCAGTTGCCGTTACATTTCAGACTGTATGCCCCAATCCTCGCCTCCGCCTTAATAATTATACCAAGGGAGGCTAGTGGGTTTCCATGGCGCAGTTGGAGTGCTTCTAATAGCTCCGTTATACATACGTTATATAAGTTACCAATACATGTAGGCCAATTTGGGACACACTGTATATACTGTGCAAATCTAAGAATTATGTGAAAGGCGTAAATGTATTTAATAAGTGTAATGTTACTTATTAAATATTATAACCTGTTTATTTTTTGCCTTCTTAAACAATATTTATTTTAAACAACACATGGAATTATGAAATTTTAGGCGACATAAAACACTTAATATATGTTAGGTGCCACAAAACTGTTGCAATGTTGAAATTGCATTATTAACACAATCCTACACCTCGTTGAAAGTCCTAATACGGAATCGGCTTAATTCCAATGTTTACTCATGCCCTACCTACGATTTTCGATGTTGTGTTGATCTCTTCCCTTTAATTATCTCTTAGATTGCTGAAAGATATAAGAATGGCCAATCGTGTAAATTTGGATCAATTTCGTTGGATAACGACTTGACAGATTTAAATTGTTACTTTAACAAACAAATAAGGAGAATGCCGAGTCTGAATAGTGTGAAATGCATAGACAAGGATATCGTAATATAGCTATTTAACAAATAAGAGCATTGACGTAGCCGGGATTTGGGTTTGGGGGGCTGCCCATACAAAACCACATTATTCCGAAAAAACTCACAGCTTGGATATGTACAGGGTTATTGATTATAAATGGACCACCCATCTATCTCATTAATTTGACGAGTAACAAAAAAAATGTAAATATAAAAATTGTAGAATTCTTTATAAATTATTTTGAGGTTTGCACAAAAAACAATCGAATCCGTTTTTGACAATGACATAAAGTTGTCATTTTTTTGGCCAAATTTTTTTAGTTTAAAACTTTTAATTCTCGATTTAGCAATATATAGTTTTATATTTTTTTTTAAAATAACATAATAACAGGTTTTTTAAATTTTGAAAAAGTTTTTGCCCCAAACAAACTTAAATAAAACTTTTTTATTGGGGAAATTTTTACGTTCCAAAATTTTTTAAAAAATATTTCAAATATTTCTCTTTTTTATTTCCAAAGCCCATTATTAAATAAGAGTTAAAGAGTTTATTTTAGGTTTGTTCTGGGGCACGTCATTTTTTTAAAATTTAAAAAACCCATTTTTTTGTTATTTTAAAAAAAACATTATGAAACTATATATTGCTGAATAGAGAATTAAAAATTTTTCAAAACTAATCAATATACAGGGGATTCCATTTAAAAAAGAAACTTTATGTCATATGTCAAAAAATGATGCTGGATTGTTTTTTTTTTTAAAAAAACAAAGTAATCTATAAAGAACTCTACAATTTTTTATTTAATTTTTTTTTTAAATCGTCAAATTAATGGGTTGATGGGGGGCCATTTATAATTAATAACCCTGTCAGGAGTCCCAATTTGAACTTTTATTGATATTTTTTTAAAAAGTTTTTTTATCAAAAAAAAATTAAAAAAAAGTGTCTTTTGGATAAATTAAAATGCAAAAAAAAGGTTTGAAAATGTTCGCTTAAAAAAAATATATTTTTTTTTTGCAGAAAAAAACTGGTTTTGAAAAGTTTTTGACGTAACCTAATTTTTTAAAGGGAACACCCTGTATATTTTTATTGAAAGAGATAGCATTTTAATTTTTCTTTTTAAAAATATAAAACACTGTGGATGATATTGGTTTTTTGTGCGATTTATTTAAACTTTATTACTTTAAACCACAGTAGACTATGAAACAAAAGCTAGTATCCTAGAAACAAAACTGTGTTGACATTGCAGCTGGAAAGACCATTACAAAATTTATTTTAACAAACAAATAGTACAAGAAATAGTTATCACAAGACAGTAAAATTAAGGAGGTATTCTGTCTAATTAAAAATATATATTTATATATATATATATATATATATATATATATATATATATATATATATATTTTATCTATAAAAAGGTGTTCTATTTAAAGAAAATAAGTTAGTTCCCATAACTTTTTTATCCGACCTCGCATATTTATTTTAAAATCTAAATAGTCCCAATTCCAAAAAGGTTTTTTTGCACAATGGGCTGAGTTAGCCTTTTTTTAAGGGCAATAAAATCGGATTACCTGATATGTTCCTTTTTGAAGCTGAGTTGAACAACGCCCAGTAAGGCATTAAGGGGATTCTCTGGTTTAACGGTCTGATTTTTATGCATTTTTTGTGATTTTTATGTATTTTTTGGGATTTTTTTCTGAGACCCAGTAAAGAGACAGAACTTTGTAGTTTTTAGTAATAATTTATTAGTGTTTTAAGAGTATACATATAAATTTTTAGATAAAAATATTTATTAGAACCAAAATTATAGCGCTCTGAAAACATCTGTCTCGAAAAAATGGACGGTCACTCCCTCCACTAAAGCTGATTGGCTTATCTGAAACTGAAAAAATCGGCGGCGTTTTAATCTGTGATTTTAAATACATGGAATAAACTATTATAAAAAGAATATTTTAAAAATTGGATTTTTGACAGACTTTGAAACAAAAACTTTTAAATTGTATGTATTTTTTGTCAACTTTTTGTTAAATAAAATTAAAATATTTTAAATTTTGGGGTGATAATAAACCATTCCGTGCGCCCATATATGCTGAGTTAACCCTATAAATTTAAAGTGAATCGGCCACGCCGTTCTCAAAATATGATGGAGGAAAATTTGAGAAACATTGTTTTAAGAAATACGCGGTTAAAGTTTCAAGTACAGTTACAACTATAAAAATTCTAACTTACCATTTATCCGCGATACCAAGACTAAAATAAATTTTACAACGTAAATACCTACACCAATTTTTAAAATCTTGGTTAAACTTGCCTGTATTTGTATAAGCATACATTTGTATAGAAGCATCTCAGGTATGAAACCAACAGAACACAATAAGGTCAGCCTCTCAGTGCTCCGAATACCTACCTCTTCTAACTGCTGTATCTTTATAATGTCTTCGAATTTTGAAAAATCATTTTACCACCATCTTCTAGACATATTACGGAAAAATATTATGCAAAAAAAAATCGAATTTTTGAACCTATTAAACCAGAAAACCAACTTAGGCCTTCGTGGACTATTCTAAGTGTTTAGAAAAGCAAAAATTGCCCAGCATCAATCACAAAAAGTAAAAAATATTATTTTAACTGTATTTACCATCCATAGGAAACGATTAATTAAGTTTAATTAAAAATATGTAATTTATCTCTTCCTATAACACTAGAAGTCACAAATCATATCGTTTTACACTATTCACGTGCTGTAGATACTGAATTCCTGCTTTACATTTTGTTTATCCGAAAGGCAATTGATCATAACTAATTAGTGCATTTACTCGAAACGACCATGTTGGGCTGAATGTAAATTAGATGATTAAGGTTTATAGAAAGTTTCTTATCGAATGACTTAGGTATGTGGTTTTTTCCGAGTATCTTGAGATCATTTACATCTTGCGTCTGGGTGCTATATATGTGGTTATGTGGTTGTTGGTATTTGATTACCTAAAATCATTTCTAACGCTATCTAATTAATTATATTTTTAGGAGAATTGAAAGATTATGCTTAAGTAAATACATTATAAAATTAAAATTATGACATTACAACTAAATTTTTTTTTTCGATAAAGCTATGTTCAAAAGTTTTTTCTAAACATCTAAGTTGCCCCTGACGTAGTATCAAATTTACTATGAAAAAGGGCAAAATTCGGTTCTACCTTTCTTGACGTTTCGTTAAACACACACCCACACTGAAAAATACTTACACCGAAATTCTTTGTCCGGGAACACGTGGCAAATCCCCAGGATATAAAAAAACACGTAAAGTAATACTACAAGCTCATACAATGTTTTTTCGCATAGGTCTCCTCTTTGCAGATATTTTTTCCCAAAGAGCTCCAATAAAACCAAGTTTTTTAGACATAATTATTAAAACCCCAGGGATACTACATCATAATTTTAATAGGATGTAATACCAAGTAAAACTCTTCAAATTATTAATAAATTAAGTGCTGTGCTCTTCTTTAAAAACATACTTTAATTGTTTTGTTTTAAAAATAACATTACCCACCTGTTTCTTTTATAGTATTGAGCGAATTTTATTTTAATTTAAGTTTTGGGGCACCCAAAAGAATTAGCAAAATTTGGCGTCTTTGGTATATATGTTGGTTTTTTATACAATTACAATACTTACTTACTTACTCCATGGCGTTACAACCCTGGATGGGTTTTAGCCGACTCGACGACACCTCTTCATTTTTTTCTGTCCATCGAGACCTCCTTCCATTTATTAATGTCCATAGTATCCAGGTCTTTTGCCATGTTATCTCGCCACCGAAGTCGAGGTCGTCCAAGCGGCCTTTTTCCAGTTGGTGCCAAGGAAGTTTAAAGGTGTATGGAAGCCCAATGATATGGCCCATTCAATGAAAAATGTCCAGCCCAGTATGAAAATAACTGTCAGAGTTGGCCCCGCCGATTTTGCGCAATAACAAAATTCCACGAAATAGTTTAATGTGTTGCCTACTTACACACTGATAAATCAGTGTGAAGTTAGCCAACACATTATAATTTTATGAGAGCCGGAGTACCGTTTTTTGGATTGATAAAAACCTTCTTATTTAAGTGATTAGCGTTTATTAAATTGTGACTATAATTTTGTGTTTATTGTTTGTTACTTATAATATCATAACAAATTGACTAGAGGTTGTGTGGTTTTTCTTCAAATCCAAGGGTAACATACCGTCTTTTTTAACTTTAGGTAAGTATTTTTTATATTTAAATTAGGTGCTTCTTATAAGACGTAACGTTAGGTAACCGAATAAATAATAATAAATCAATTATGAATAATAGAAAATGAAAATTTCATAGGAAATATTAGTGAGAAAAGTAAGGCAAATCTTAACTATCTTTTAGATGCTTTCCACAATGTTTGTGTATTTCTGTGGATTATTAAAAGAAATAAGGTTTACATTTAGATACTTTTATTTCATTTAATAATTTAGTACACTTTTAAAGGATCAAAATTATTGATTACTGGGCATACCAGGCAAATTTTAATATATACAGGTCCATCTAATTGAATGAAAGGAAGTACAATTTTATGTTAAAGTTTTGCTTTTTCTGTAATTGTTTGGTAATTGTCTCGAAAGTTGCCTCCTCTCCGATTTTGACCAAATTTGGTATACAAGGGTTTTTTGGAGCGCTGATTACGAATCTGAAAAAAATTCGGCAATGTTTCGTTTTCGAGATATCATCATCAAAATTGAATATCGAACTAACCTTATTTACATATTCTCCTTCTTTTTGCACAGAAATTCTTGATTTTTACACTAAATTGGCACACAATATTTCACAAACACCTTTAAAAACTTGTTTTTATGTTTATTTTACACCTTTTTTACACTTTTATTTTTTAAGCAAATAGGGCTGCTGCCTTTGAACTTAAAAGTTCGCAATATAATGGAAAAAAGATGTAAAATAAATAAAAATACAAGGTTTTAAAAGGTGTTTATAAAATACTGTGTGCCACTTTTGTGTAAAAATCAAGAATTGTGTACAAAAAGAAGGGAGAATATAGTGAAAATAAGGTTAGTTTAATTTTCAACTTTGATGATGAAGATCTTGGAAACAAAACGTTGCCGAAAAGATATTTTTTCAGATTTGAATCAGTGCCCCAAAAACCTCTGTATACCAAATTTTATTAAAATCGGAGAGGAGGCAATTTTCGAGACAATACCATTTGTTTAAAAATAAATTAGATTTTTGGTTTCTTAATCTTGCATTATCAACTTTTTAAGCTCGACATACTGTACACACATAATATTTAACGGATACTGTTACAATGGATACTCAGGTAACAGGTTACTAAACATTCTTAACCCCTGTTATTCTGTCTTATGAATGTTTGTTATTATTGAAAAGTATATGCCTAAAAAGCAGTTATAAAAATTTTCACTTTTTAATGTCCAACCAGAATCTTAGGATTAGATTAAACTCATTTACACTATCTTGCCCTTCTTTTATCACAAAATTGGTGATAAGTACATAATACTATCATACAATGTTTGAAATTTATTTTAAAAAATCGTGTTTTTATTTATTTACAAAGATTTTTGGTAAAAATACAAAACTTCCAAAAACATCGACCATTTAAATAGAAGGCAGTAAAGTGGCGCCATCTATTATTTCCATATTATATCAGATGATATGAAATCCAATATTACACAATAATTTTAAATATTCTATAGTAGTATCCTTTAATAACCAACAATTTTGTGCAAAAAATTAAAAAAAAACAGTGAATGTTGGAATTTGACATTTGATGATGTCAATTTTATAGATAGTAACAAAGCATTATGGAAATCCGGCCCTGGCCTATTATTCATTGCGCAAATTCCGCGGGGCCAACCCCCCTATTCCCGCAGCCCTGCACGCCTGGACAATTTTGTTCTACAGTATTGGGCTTCCATACACCTTTAAACTTCCTTGGTTGGTTCCCCCTCCCATACAAGCCTCGATAAGCTGTCGATCGTCTGGAAGTCTTCTCACGTGGCCGGCCCATTGGAGCCTTCTGCATTTTTTTTCTTTATTATATTAGTGACTCCGAAAAACTCTTCCAGTTCTTTGTTGGTTCTCATCTTCCATGTTCCGGTCACGTCATCGTGTGTCGGCACGTATATTTTTCGGAGGACTTTTTTCTACCATATGCGCAGTTGTCCTTCGTTTGCGACAGTCATCGTCCATATCTCGCAGCCGTACATAACTACTGGTCTTATTACCGTGACATATAGGTTGATCTGGGTTAGCGTGGTGAGTTTTTTAGATCTTATAAGGTCTTGAAGGGCGTAGAGACATCTGCTTTCCGCTTGTGTACATATATTTGGTCTTATTTTTGTTGATTTGGAGTCCCATTTTCTCTGCCTTCTTCTCAAATCTAATGAAAGTTTTCCTCAACTTTATTCTGCTATTTTCTATCAGATCTACATGGACTGCATAGGCAATGATCAATATACATTTTTGGCATAGGCCAATAGTAGATTGGGACCTTCTTGACGGAATACTGAAGTTGGTGCCTCAATTATCAACCATTACAAAAGTCATAAAATATAGGTTTGATATAATTTTAATAATATTTGTTTTAAATCTATATATAGGATTATTTATTAAATTTATTAATAAACACTGCAAGACTGCATGCAGCTTAAATTATTGGAAATGAAAGTTACATACATTTTTTTCTTAAATTATGCCTTTAAGGTATTTCAGCAAATGTTGATTTCAAACCATGCGTTAAATTTGTTCATTTTTTAAATTTAATAAGTAACAGGTAGAATATATACAATTTTATTATTAAAGCCTAATTGGTGAAAATCCTGTTATAAATAAATAATTTTCTTACTTTTTATATAAATAATTAAAAAAAAACTGATAAATAAACCAAAGTTTATGAAAGTCTATACCTTGACTAGTGATGACGCCTAGACGGGTGATTCTCGACAGTCGTTCCAATAAAACGAGGAACTAATGGTGGTAATATTTATAACAATAACCTAACTATTAAAAAAAGTCTTTCAATAAACTATTTTGCTTTCTGATCAAAATGGAGGAAATGAAAAATATTTTTTAATAGATACTGACAGATATAACAAATGGTTTCTAAAATTTAAACAAATAAATTCAAGACAAAATTTAAATAAACCTATTACAGATGTATTTTTACCAGATATTCCCGGCATATTTAATAAAGTTCAACGAATAGGTAAAAAATTTAATATTCGTAATGTCCTTAAAACACAAAACACCATTAGATATCAAGTAACAAAAACAAAACCATACAATATAAACGAAAACTCAAAAAATATGATTTATGAGATCAATTGTAAATTTTATACATTTTATTTGGGTAAATCGTTTTGACCATTGGTCGAACGCATAAAAGAACATAGAATATACATTAAAAACAGAATTTTACAATCAAATAGGTCAACACGCATTTGATTACAACTACATAATAAACTGAAATGCTTCTAGTATTTAAGCAAAGGAAACTTGTTTAAAAAAAAACAAAAAAATAAAAGAAAGTGCATTTATATTATTAATGAAAGATAAATGTGTAGCATCAATATCTGTTAATTTTAATAATACTTGGTTACCTATGCTTGATGCTAAAGTAATTTCAGGTATAGTTTGTCTCAAAGTCAGGGACGGACTCTAATGATATAAAGAATTATAATTTATTGTTTATTTTGGTAGGTATAATCTTAAAATTACATTAAGAATTAAATATATGCAAAGTTTTAATAAATTTATAACTATATTATATACACATAATTACATTTTTAATCTAAATATTTAAATCTAATTCTTTTTTCACTATCAGAGTCATTATTAAATATTACAATAGGATTAAGGTTGTTTTATATACAAATGTAAGAATCCTCAATTTTTATAATATGCTATACTGAATTTTTCCAGCTTTCAACTGGTATGTTGGTAATTTTTTATCAAATTTATAACACTGGGACTTAAAGTAGGTGTAACATTTTCTGCTCTGATCTTTGATTTTACTTGGTTCCACAAATGCTCTATGGGGTTAAACCAAGGAAGTTTTAAACGTGTATGGAAGCCCAATGCTATGGCCCATTCGATCAAAAAATGTCCAGCCCAGTATAAAAATAACTGTCAGACTTGGCCTTGCCGATTCTGCGCAATAACAAAATTCCATGAAATAATTTAATGTGTTGCCCACTTACACACTGATAAATCAATGTGCAGTTAGGCAACACATTATACTTTTATGAGAGCCGGAATACCTTTTTTAATGCATCGGCGCGTATGATATCCGCGCTGTACCATCCACCAACCGTTGGCGTCGTCGTCTCATCAATCGCCGTTTTCGTTGTGGTTTGTGCCCTTTGCGCCGTATTAGTTTCGGTTGTTTTGCCTTGTGTGATTATATTTTGTGGTTGCAGGAGTTTTTTGGATTGATAAAAACATTTTTATTTTAGTGATTAGTGTTTATTTAATTGTGACTATAATTTTGTGTTTATTGTTTGTTACTTAATATCGTAACAAAATGACTGGAGGTTGTATGGTTTTGTCTTGCAAATCCAAGGGTAACATACCCGGCATTTTTTACTTTAGGTAAGTATTTCTTATATTTAAATTAGGTGTTTCTTATGAGACGTAACGTTAGGTAACCGAATAAATAATAACACCTATATCAATTATGAATAATAGAAAATAACATATTCATAGGAAATAGCAGTGGGAAAGTAAGGCAATCTTAACTATCTTTTAGATGATTACCACAATGTTTGTGTGTTTCTGTGGATTATAAAAAAGAAATAAGGTTTACATTTAGGTACTTTTATTTCATTTAACAATTTAGTTTAAAATTTATTTTAAAAATCGTGTTTTATTTATTTACAAAGATTTTTGGTAAAAAATACAAAACTCCCGAAAATATCAACCATTTAAATAGAGGGCTGTAAAGTATTCTTTCCATATTATATCAGATGATATAAAATCCAATATTACACAATAATTTTAAATATTCTACAGTGATATCGTTGAATAACCAACAATTTTGTGCAAAAAAACAGTGAATGTTTAAATTTGACATATGGTGATGTTAACTTTATAGATAGTAACAAAGAATTATGGAAGTCTGGCCCTGACCCACTACTCATTGCGCAAACCTCCGCATTGCCGACCCCCGATTCCCGCTGCCCTGCACGGCTGGATAATTTTGTTCTACAGTATTGGGCTTCCATACACCTTTAAACTTCCTTTGGGTTAAACATACAGTGATACAGAGAAACACATAAGACAGTATTGCCAGCCAGTTGAGACAAATTATCACAAACATATTGGTTTTGAATTGCGTATGAATTTAGGACTTCCAAAAGTTGCACTGAATTCAAAATAAATATAATTTTTTAACAAATATTCCTATATTTCAGTGTTTGAACTTAGTGAAGCTGGTGCTTTGTGTAGCAGACGGCTGTGGTAACTTGCGTTATCCATGACAATAACACAGTTGTTTGGAATATTTTTTAAAAAAATAATTTTTCAACCAGTTTTTGATAAGTTCCGCACTTGTATCCTCATGATAATCCAAGCTAGAATCCTTAATATTTTTTGCAGAGAACAGCAAGCAGTTTGGGACAAATCTGTCTTCTGAACCAGCGTGTATTATGGTAATGCGTTTTTCTTTATTTGAAGGTGCTTTCGTCTAACAGTTTTGACTGGAATCAACCCAACCTTTAAATACTGTGTCGTGTGTATTAAACCATGTTTTATTAAGGCAAATTATGGATCCGTTTTCTTACCTATATCTTTTAATTTTTTAAAGGTAATTAAATCTCCAAGTGCGTTGTCTGTGCGATTCCATTACTACTTGTGTTTTGTTTATTTTGCGGTATTTAAATCCCATTTTCCAAACAACTCTATGGAGGTTGGCACGGCTAATATTTATATTGGTTTCGTCTTCGTCTGGCTTCTTTTTCAGTTTATCCAAGGTAGGAACAACTCCGCTTATAAAGACAATACTTTTTTCTTCTTATTAGGTCCGGGATCACTATTGTCTATACGGTGAGATTAAAAATCAATACTTTTTTTTTTTGTTAAATTTTCTTCACTAATAATAATATCCCTTATCAATGATATTGGAATGTTTGTAAGTAGACAGGTTTTTTTTAAAGCTGTTTGTTTAATTAGTCCTCTACTGATTATACATACACATTTTTTAACCTTTTTCACCCCAAAGACAAAAAAACTTCGACGCAAAATAGTTATATTTCGTAAAACAACTTTTCTGAAACACACAGTAAAAATGGTTATTTAACACTGCCACTAAAATATTAGCCGAAATATTTATATACCTTATGGTCAATACTCAAGAAATACCTGGCCCACCCCTGCCATTATGAAATAATGGGTTTACCCAATAACAATAGGTAAGGAAATCGTTAATGGTTTATTGGAGTATTGTTGTTGTTTGTTTGTTTGTTTGAATTGTCGGTCAAAAGACATAGCGATATACTTTGAGACAGACAAAATTAATTACCACATCACCCTTTTTTTGGCTTTTTGAAAATTATTAATATATTGGTCTAACAAACTACTTTGTCATTTATAACAAAACATTATAAATACTAAAAAGCCTTTAGAATTTTTTAAATTTCTAAACCAACATTCTCACAAATTTAGTTTTAACTTCTATTTGGTTTTTTCATTTAAGGTTTCCTGGATAACGGTGGCCGAATTGTCATCAAAACGTATCGATAGGTATTTTGTGGGTTTTTTTTTCTGTTTCAGACAATCTGCCAGTTTATAGGGATCAGTAGGACTAAGCACACTTAGTTCCCATACCCCGGGACCAACAACCGAAGTGGTCCATTCATTAGAAACTTTCCAGGTGAGTAACTTAACCGGTATACTATTACATACTACCAATAAATAAGAACAATATCAACCACCAAGAAAAACAATTGATCTTTATTATAATAACACTTTTCACCTGTTATTCAATCCTATTATCTACTTTCCTTGTGACTATTTCTACAATCTAATTTGAAGGGGAAATTTTCGCAAATCATAACAGGCGTTGGGAAGAAATGTAATCCACGTATTACGCGGTGATTGTTTAATAGATAAATTTATGAAAAAACCCGATACCATAAAGCAACAATTAATTGTTAAACATTATATTAATGCTACAATGAAAAAAAAATTACTACTTATAACTACTAAAGTAGTTTATACATTATTACAGTAAAGTAAAGAGCTGCTAAAATGTTAAGTACTTATCATATTCAAGGAAAATCAAGTATACAATCAACCCCAAAAAGCA
>JAHBCN010009856.1:0-33434 GCA_019359885.1 Listronotus oregonensis
GTACTGATAATCGTTTTTATTGAGATAAGGTACAGAACTATTTTACCTTTTTAAATTACCAAAATATAAAAATAATAATTTGTTTTTTCTTAAGACTCTACATAAAATGAATAATTTTTAAACATTTATAAGCTATCAGCGCTATAAGGTATATAAATATCAGGTGATCCTAAAACAGAACCAGCAATATATTCTAATTAAATTGTCTTATTTTGTTTAATCTAATTATTTAGTGGTATAGACTGTAAAATACTCAAAAAAAGGCGACATTGTGGGCGTTTTCCGTGTTAAGACACCGCTTCTCATCAAATCAACGAAGTTATGCAGCGTCAGACAAAAGGTGTGGTATATTTTAGTAATTAGACATACTTAATAAAACAGAAAAATATGCTAAACATCTAAAAACGGGAACAACAAAACCTAATACGTAGGCTTTTCACAATGCTTTGTAGTAGTCGAGGCAATGAAGCACTAAAAGGCAAAAGTTCGTAATTTTTTGCACTAAGACGGATCGGAATGCGGTTTTTTGCATTCGCTTCCAAAAATGTTTTGTAAAAAATGTACCTACTTTCTGACCTACACAAACCACAAATTGCATTGCTGCAGCCAAAAATGCATTCAAAAAATTCATTTTTTGAGACGGCTTTTGGAAGATTTTATAACTTTATAAATATGAGTCAGAACTGGCCCAAATCGGGTTCTCGGAAGTTTTGAAGGTCGCTGATCACGATTATAATGTTTAAATTGACCCACAGCCGACCGAGAGCTCAGAAACACCGATGAACGTCATCTCTGTGGGACTCTCCCAATATTCACGCGAAGAAGGAAAGAAACTCGATGCCCGGGGGTTTTTTGGGTCGCTGAATTCGAATATGGCATAGGCGAATACCCCCCGGACATCTGGTGCTGCGGAACCTGGACGTGGACGTCATCCCCGAGAATTTTTCCCTTAAAAATCATTGTAGGAGCGTGTTCGACGTGAAATTGGGATTAAGCGCCCCAAAAAACGCCCCTACAATGATTTTAGGGCTGTTTTTGGCCATCTTGTCAGAAAAATTCTCGGAGATGACGTCCACGACCAGGTTCCGCAGCACCATGTGTCCGCATGCCACATTTGAATTCAGCGACCCAAAAAATCCCCGGGCGCCAAGTTGCTCTCTTTCTCCGCGTGAATTTTGGGAGAGCCCCACGAATATGACGTTCAGGGCCAGGTTACTATGCACCGATGTTCGGGGGTCGTTTCCGCCGTGAAATTTGAATTCAGCGCCCCCAAAAAAACCCATAACGATTTTTGGTTCATCTTTTTCGATTGTATGAGGAAAACCCTCGGGGATGATGTCCACGTCCAGGTTCCGGAGCACAAGGTGTCCAGGGGGTGTTCGCCCATGTCATATTTAAATTCAGCGACCCAAAAAACCCCGAGCGTGGAGTTTCTAAACTCCAGGTCGGCTTTGGGTCAATTTAAACATCATAATCGTGATAAGCGACCTCGAAAACCCCCGGGAACCCGTTTTGGGTCAATTTTTACTCATATTTACAAAGGTATTATATTTTTCAAAAGCCGTCTCAAAAATGCATTTTTTTAAATGCATTTTTGGCAGCAGCAATGCAATTTGCGGTTCGTATAAGTTACAAAGTAGGTACAGTTTTTACAAAAATTTTTGTAAGCGAATGCAAAAAACCGCATTCCGATCTGTCTTAATGCAAAAAATTCCGAAGTTGAGTGCTTCATTGCCTCGACTATAGGCTGTTCTAAAAATTATACAAACATGATATGAGAAATGAAATGATAGCCTATCATAGGATATTTCGGGTAAATATTGTATTTTTATTAAATGTAAGTAATTTAGTGTTGGTAATATTTGATGCATTAAAAAAAAAGGATTTTTAAATTAAAATTAATACTTTCGCTTGTAATATATAAAAATATTATAGCTATGTGACACATAAAAGAAATAATATCCTTTAACGCCTAATATTGCCTCCATAACTAAAAAACTATATGCAGCAATGGTTTTAGTAGCTTTACCCTTGTTTTATAAATTGGACTTTCCTTTAAAAATGTGTTACAAATATTTTTAGAAATGTCACATACCCTCTTCACCTAAAAAAGAGAGAGTATTTTTGTGTTGTATACAAAACGATCGCAATATAATATTACGCTCAATTACAAATTATTTGTTAAGAAAGTGCTCTTGGGTAACTATTTTGTCAACGAGACACACACACACACACACACACACACACACACACACACACACACACACACACACACACACACACACACACACACACACACACACATTGCATAACAATATTTTATTCGATTTAATAGTGTTATAAGGTTTTTCCAAACAAAGCTTTAAGAACAACTAATTACTGTCACTAATACACATTAGTGACAAGAATATTTAATATAAATTAACCTTATTACAAGAAGATTGTAAAATATATTGTGTACTGTATCATTGGAAGAATTCATTATCAGGGTAATCAAACACAAGTCGGCACTATTGCTAATTACTTTATTATTAAATATACAAGGTTGGTGAAATTAGAGAATCGGTAGTAGTTTTTTCGCTAATTAACGCAGTGCAAGAGTAAAACAATTAAACATTGCGTTTTTAATTAATTTTAAAAAATGTATTTTTTTGTGTTCGTCCAAAAAAAAAAGTATTTAAGGGACTCATTGCAGTCCGTAAAATGAATCTTTTTCGGACTTCATCCCAATATGTCGCCATGGCAACTTATGTCTATACAACAATTAAACACCTAAATTTTGGAATTTTGGAAACAGCATTCGTCTCAAAAAACCAATACCTTTTTGAACATAAAAGGTTATTATGAATTTCATCCTTAAACCAAAGGTAATAAATTGTTACGCCTTTTTCACTTTTTGTTAAGTTTACGATGAAATTTTAATTTATTGAAAAATAATACATATCGGCTTACATGTTCGCGATTTAACTTATTAAAGAGATTTTTCAAAACAGCGGTATGTTATAAAGAGACGTGCATGTTCGTGTAACTAGCAATGACATATTTACTTAACAAGGAAGGCTCAACCTAAAAAACTGATTATTATACTGTGAAACGCATAGGGATGAAGGTGAATGTATTATTAGTTTACATTTAAATTGTTAACCCCTCAAAATTATAAAGCACACTAGTCAGTCAAGCTAAGAAATAAGTCCAAAAATTTAAACGCCGATTATGTATCGGTTAAGATTCTTTCTGACCTTCAACTTGAAAGCTCCGGTGTAAACGCTGTTGCTTTGTAGCCAAAATGCTATTATTTAATTTAATTTTGTTAAATATTTATTCTTTAATATAAGTATCAATTTAAATATAAATAATTTTACACACACATTTTTGTTTTATATTTTTTATGCATCCCGCACTTTGCATCTTGATGAAAGTTATCAATCATATATTTACCGTTTTGACAGCCTTCCCGCTTGTCCAATAGAAAAAGTATTATACTTATCCTGAAAAAACGAGGATATCCAAAACTTTGTTTTTATGTCGTGCTGCAGTCCTTTTCTTCATTTAAATGCTTTTTCGTTCAATAAACTTTCTTACTATGTATTTAATAGTATCTATAGATGGTACCCGTTGTTAATGATATAATAAGTAATATTCCCTTTGCACTGTCGTCACATTATTATTGTTACCTTTTAAAAAAGACGCATAACAGCTATTCTTTGTTCTTCTGAATAGCCCATCGACAAAAAAGCAATACAAATCACTTTTAATGCTTGAAATGATAAATTTCAACATTTCACATTATCAATACGTCAAATTTATTAAAACAATTTAATTGTTTTCATAGCTTTCTTGATACTAATATGATTTTTTTTTTCAATTTATTTATATTTTAAGCTTAAATATATCAAAAATGGTTCATCCAAATATCATCAATGTATATATATTTGAAATCATAAAAAAAAGATCTTTCGTTGAAGCCTGCAATATACAGGGTGTTGCATTTAAAAAAGTTGAAGTTGCCTTTTTTTTTCATTTTTTTATTGCGATATTTTTTTACTGATAATTTCAAAAGATAATATGGAAAAAACCTACAATTTTTATTTAAAACTATTTTTTTCTGTCTTTGAAAATAAAGGTTCCACAAGCCACGTAAATATAATCAAAGACCCTGTACATTCCACAATAATTCGTTGATTTCTCGTTTTACCTGCCCTGCCAACGAAGGAATAATATTTTATATATTTGTTAAAAATTAAAATAATTTCATTTAACATTTAACACATACGGGGTAGTTCAGTATATAATATGGATTATGCCAACTAAAATGTTAATTAATATCGTAATGTACTTGTAGGTATATATTTTTAGAATTTATACATTTCTGATAGTTTATTGGGGTAAATTTAAGTTAAAATAATAAATTATAATAATACATATATTTTTTTTTTTGGTTGGATTTAAATGATAGGTTAGACTTTTTAGGAGTTTAAATTAGTATTAAGGAACAGGGGAGCTTTAACTTCTCAATGATTTTTTGGACCACCCTGTAGGCCTGCACAAAAATGTCCTATTTAAAAGATGTTTTTGTTGACCTAAAGAACAACATACTCAAATTTTGAAAAAATCGTTTAATAGCCAGAATCCCATGTTATGTGTGCCATATCATTTAATCATAACATAATGCATTTTTCAGATACAGTACAAATATTTCACAATCCTTTTGCAGTAAGGTTATTTTAAAACTATATTCTAGAGTTTGTAGAGGATTCATATTTTAATGTGTTTTTGTTGGAATAACTTGCCTAAAAAGTTTCCAGAAAATGGGAACACTTTGATCCTGGCCTATGGACGTTCATGAATCGGCAGATCGCCCAAAATAGAAAAAAGTAAAAACCTTCAAGAAAATCCAAAAATTTAGTACACTTATCGACGTTTTGGTGGCAAGTTTACCACAAGACTAACTTACATAAAAAATAAAATAGAAATTAAAATTACATTATAAAAAAAATTCCTATAAAATTTTTAAGAACTTTTTAATTTTGTCATTAATGTCATGTATACGTTTGTATTTACTGGTATATTTTTTATTTTTAAAAAGACAAGAAAAGGTGGTGTGTAAATTAAATTGGGTTTACTTTAGCCTAGGTAACCATGTACTTTATTATTTAAATTAATAGATATTGATCCTCCACATTTATCTTCATTAAACTATATAGTTGCACTTTTTTGTATTTTACGTTTTTTGGACTAGTTTCCTTTGCTTAAATCTAGATGCATTCCAATTTATTATGTGATTATTATTAAATGCGTGTTGATAGATTATTGATTTGTAAAATTCTGTGTTTTTAAAGTACTTTCCATGTTCCTTTACGTGTTTGGCTAATGTTCTAAAAGTTTTACATTTATAAAATTCATTACATTTACATTCATAAATAACATTTTTTGTGTTTTCGTTTATACTGTATGGTTTTGTTTTTGTTCCTTGATATCCTATGGTGTTTTGTGTTTAAAAGGTGGTACAAATATTAAATTTATTTAATATTTGTTAAATTTTATTTGATGAACCAGAAATATATGGTAAAAATAAATTTTTAATGGATCTTTTTTGATTTTGTCTTAAGCGTGGTTGTTCAAATAGTAAAAAACATTTGTTTATAAGATCAAGGAAATAAGTATTTTGAACTATTTGAATATTTTTTTAAATACAATTTAAAAACAAATATACGTAAGTATATTAGGAAAAATCGTATTTTTAATAAATGCTGGTTTTTACAGTAAAGCAGATAGTTTATTTCTATACAATAAAAATCAGCAAAATCAAATAAATGATGTATAAGAACTATATTCTCCTTAAAGAACAGAAAATAAATTGGTCTTAAAAAATCTTCTGATCTGGGTCTTAACTAAATCGTAACAAAAAATTAAACATTACTATAATATTTATACGTTTCCAAAAAATCGTAAAACAAGGTGCAGATACTTAAAAAAGAGGATATCCCGACGTTAGTCAAACCACGTACTCAGTTAAAAAGAGAATGGTTCTCTTAAGAGACGAGTATAAGTGACAACAGTTTAATGTATCAACTATCTTACACAAACCATGAAATTCCTAAGTAATTTACAATGATTTTTAATAGCCTTTTTGTATTATCTTTTATATTTGATAAATGAACGGTTCATGTCAACGTGATTATAAAGCTTTTACATACATTTACAGGCTTTGCAGATGCGGTATCGATAGCTATACAAGAGACTAACTTAATATTAATGGCATGTAGAAAACTGATAATGCTCCTTTCTGTTACATATTTCGTGGCGTACGTAAATTTCTTTTATATTTAAAGTAAAGTCTTGAATGTTACGAGAAAGTTACTTAGAACGTATTATGCTCAAAAATATATATACCTGTTTTAAATTTGCTTTGAGTTATTTTATTTGCAGCTCTAATTTAAAGAAAGTTGTTAATATAGATCTCATAAAATAAAAATAAGATCTCTTTTAAAATCTTTGGATTTACCAGTTTGATTTTATGTAATACTCCATCTTTTATTTTATAAAACGGTAATTTAAAAAATTACTTTGACTTTCAAAAAGTACCCATAATTCCTAAAGTTATACTTTTGATATATACATTAAATTAACCAAAACAAAAAAAATCGAAAAAAAAGAACGAAACAAATAAGGGCCCCACAATTTTTTTTAGGTCGGTGCCAGCAAAAACAACGTTTTTATTTTGATTAAGTTCTATTTTTAATGGCATTAATGGTATTGGCCTCAAAAAAAAAGAGGCCTCTAACTTGTTTCGGACTTACTTTGGATTTTGTATATATATATATATATATATATATATATATATATATATATATATATATATATATATATATATATATATATATATATATATATATATATATATATATATATATATATATATATATATATATATATATATATATATATATATATATATATATATATATATATATATATATATATATATATAATATATTATATTTATATATATATCGTAAGTTTTATTTTTTGCTAAAAACTGGATTTTTTTGTAATAAGTGGTAATAGTTTTGATGTAAATATTTAAAAAAATTTGTTTATTTTTTTACATGTACTAGAATTTGACCAATGTTTTAACATGCTTTTTCTTTGACAGTACACTCCTAGCTCTTATCAATAAGAAAGGGCTTTCTTTATATTTACAGATATTAGTTCATATCAAAAAAGCTACTAAACCGATGTTTATGTGATTCTTTCCTAAGTTGAACGAAATGTAAGCCAATAAAAATAGAATGAACACAATTCGATTAATAGCTTCAAAGAAATGCGTGGACAATCATACAAAGATGCAAATATACAAACATGCAAACATACAAACATACAAACATACAAACATACAAACATACGAACATACGAACATACGAACATACGAACATACGAACATACGAACATACGAACATACGAACATACGAACATACGAACATACGAACATACGAACATACGAACATACAAACATACGAACATACGAACATACGAACATACGAACATACGAACATACGAACATACGAACATACACGTTGTGCATACGAACATACGAACATACAAACATACGAACATACGAACATACGAACATACGAACATACGAACATACGAACATACGAACATACGAACATACAAACATACAAACATACAAACATACAAACATACAAACATACAAACATACAAACATGCAAACATACAAACATACAAACATACAAACATACAAACATACAAACATACAAACATACAAACATACAAACATACAAACATACAAACATACAAACATACAAACATACAAACATACAAACATACAAACATACAAACATACAAACATACAAACAGGCATGAGCAGCGCAAACATACAAACATACAAACATATAAAACATACAAACATACAAACATAGAAACATACAAACATACAAACATACAAACATACAAACATACAAACATACAAACATACAAACATACAAACATACAAACATACAAACATCACAAACATGCAAAACATACAAACAAATAAACATTCAAACATACAAACATACAAACATACAAACATACAAAAATACAAACATACAAACATACAAACATTACAAACATACAAACATGCAAACATACAAACATACAAACATACAAACATACAAACATACAAACATACAAACATACAAACATACAAACATACAAACATACAAACATACAAACATACAAACATACAAACATACAAACATACAAAACTACAAAAATACAAAAATACAAAAATACAAAAATACAAAAATACAAAAATACAAAAATACAAAAATACAAAAATACAAACGTACAAACGTACAACCGTACAAACGTACAAACGTACAAATACAAACGTACAAACGTACAAACGTACAAACGTACAAACGTACAAACGTACAAACGTTCAAACGTTCAAACGTTCAAACGTTCAAACGTACAAACGTACAAACGTACAAACGTACAAACGTACAAACGTACAAACGTACATACGTACATACGTATATACGTACATACGTACAAACGTACAAACGGACAAACGTACAAACTTACAAACATACAAACTTACAAACATACATTCTCTGGGACACCCGGTATAATGTCCCATTAAAATTGGAAAAAAAAAACACTTTTTTTTAGCGAAATGTATGCTTTAGGGGTGTAAAAGGTAAATAAAAATTGTGAATTTAGCCCTTCTTATCCTTAAATGTAATTTTAATTAGGTTTTTTTGTAGCATTAATCTCACTTACCATTACAAGTAACCCAAGAGTAAGTACATCTTACCATTAAGTTAAAAGTTGGGTTCTTAGTTTTTCACTTTGTACTCGGTATTATTCTAAAATTTGTTAGGTGGGCTCTTGTAAAATGGTCATGGTTGGGGACAAAAAAAATAAATGTTACTTTTTCAAGCAACCTTTTATTAAATGCTAATATCTTATTTTTGTAATTATATAATTAATTAAATCAAAGACCATAAAAATTATAATAAAAGCCATGTAGTGAAACTTTATCATCCCTCTTTCTTAATCTTTTACGCTGTGTAAACGCGCCTTAAATTTAAACTTGTCTCGATTAGAAACAAGTCTCTTTGACAGAGCTCTTCACTCATTCCGTCGTAGCTTTTACAGTAAATTAAAACGACAAATTAGGAGGATATCTTGAGATTAAATTTCATTTGCGCTGTAATGAATGCGAAAAAGTGTAAGGTGTATAGCTGCCTAATGGGTCTCCATTTAGTAAATATTTTTAACAAGATTTTTTTAAAAATTGTGCATTAGGTAACTTAAGGAAAAAAATTAAAGCATTTTTTAGCTACAAGATACTTATATAAAATAAATTAATTAGATGTTCAGTAAGTTGTACTAATTTTACTTTCCTTTAAACTGTAAGTTAACTTATATGTAAGTAGTAATGTAAAGCATTCGCATTTAGGTTTTGTGTCAAAACTCATACAATCCTTGTAAAAATAGGTTTTGTTCAATTTTTTAAAAATTTTGCAAATTAATACTTTCTAATACGCTGATCAAAATTCTCAAGGGGTACGAATCCGATAGGGGTAGGGGTAGTTGAATGTTTGGGAAATGTAAGTCTTAAGTCTAGTGACTATTAAGGTTCGACTTTAGTATTAAATACTCTGGCAAGGCTATTGACCAATAATCAGTCAAATGCCCATCTCCCTGAACTTTGGTGGTGATTTTGAAAAAGTTGACAGGGGTTATCGGGTTTCGTGCCCATTAAGACTTTTAAGCATTGTATTAGAACTGTTAACTTGTAAAACAAACCTCAAGAAATATTTTTTTAGAATAGTTTATTTCTTTATTTCTAAGGTAAATTGAAAAATTATGTTTAATTTTTAATTTATATATAGAAGGTTTTGCTTTTAAATTGTAACCTAACTTTTTACTCCAAATAATATCTTTTTCAAAAAATTAAAGAAGTTTTTTTCTTATGCTATGTTGCACCACTTCGATTTATTTAAACTTTGATTCAGTGTTTTGTGAGTTTTAGAAGATGCAGAGATTTTTATCAATATTACAATTTTTTGAGCAATAAATAGGTAAAAGTTTTCCCTATGGATCACCAATTATGCCGGTAGCTGTATATATACCGCCTACTTCAAATTCAAATCTCATTATTGGGATCTGGAAACTATAGGAGATATAAAGATGGTTAAATTAGGGCAAAGTTGCGCATTAATGTGACTAATAATCTGCCGTTTATAAACTTTAAAAGTCCGAATATTTCCGAAATTTGTTTTTTAATTTCCTAGCTTTGTTTTAAAACGGATTCTAAAATAAATTAGACATTTTATTGTCGGCCACCATCATCATCTTTATTTTTTCTTATGGACGCCATATCGGATTTTTACCTAGTTAAATAGTGTTATTTATTCTGGTTTTACCAATGTATAATATTTTATGGTTTAAAGGCTTTTAAGTTCATTTATTTTCAAAAAAGAAAGTTTTGTCTCAGTTGGCTTTATTTCCGGTGATTTTGTTTTTTGAAAGAATTAAATATCAATACTTTTCAAAAGAGATTTGCCTGTAAAGGTTTTTAAAAGAAATAAATTTTTCGTATACACCTTCACTTTTTCATAACTAAATTTAAGAAATATCTCGATAATTTACCACTAAACTTGCCAATTATAACATATTTTGGTTTTATGTCGGAACCCTACAGACTATTATAGTCTGTAGGGTCTCCGCTATGGTAGAGAAGGCGAGTCTATAAGATCTGTATCCTCTTTAACAATACCAAAAGCAGCAATTTAAATATTAGTCACTTTTGTATCTGGTTAAAGTAATTTTTATTTTAGGCATAAAAACCGCGTTTTTTATTTGAAAAACACAGTCCCTACTAATGTGTTAAGTTTTTATTTCACAAATTGTAACAAGATGTGTAAAACAAAAAAACCCATAACTGGTAATTACTTTTTTATTTTCTGTACACAAGAAAAGTTTTTTCGGAAAAAAATCAAATATTGTCGTAAATATGTATGTACATAGTATATCCAATTTATAGAGAATGCTTTAGTTTTATTTTTACGCATTTAAGAGTAATATTTTCAAAAAAAAATTGTATGTACAACACAAAATGTAGATATATGGACGTAATGCAAATTTAATGTTGACCTGTCACCTTTAATTCTTCTTTAAAATAGAAAAGTTTACGGAATTCGGAAGATATGCTCCATCGGACTAAAACAGATAAGCAAAGGAATGCATGTAAAAGAAAATAAAGTTTTTCGTCGCAAAACTTTGATTTATTTTTGCCCCGTGAGACATAACTGAATTACAAAATATGCTTTGTCGCAGGTCGTATTTTCGTTCAAGTCTATGTAATATTAAATAACCGAATTTATTACAATAATATTTACATATATTAAACTATAAAAGTTTGGTGGATTTACGAAGAAAATATTGAATATAAACTGTCAAAAGTGAGATTGAAAAATATTTTATGTAAAAGCCTAGTCTGAAAAATCTGGCTTTTTTTGTGATGAATCCCAAAGTTTGTATTTAAAATATAAAAATATATATTTTTATAGAAAAGTGTCAATTTGTGTTTTTAAAAAAGTTTAGAATTTGTATATTGTCCCAGTACAGTCAAAAGATTGTAAGCGACAATATTTTAAAAATGCGTTTTTAGCATCATTGAAATCGTTGCGGAGAGGAAAATGGAATAAATTAAACATCGTATGTACCTCTTAAGCTCCAAAGTAATAAATCGAGATGTCCGTGAGGACCTTGAAGAAACAGTAATAAAAAATATAAATTTTAATATTCCCTTCTTCTTTTTCTAGCTATTTCGGGTAAGAAAATAAATTACCCAATTGACAGATTTACCAGCTGTCACAATAAATTGATCTTTACAGCTGAACTCGAGGAAGAAAACAAAATACATTTTTTGGATCTTACATATTAAAGATCGTACATGGTCTGGTAGATTATTCAGTATTTAACCATACCACATATTCCAAGCCTATCGGAAAAATATCAAAATGTGTTCAAAAACCAAAATGATAAAATCAGTTATAGAAGATTTAACCTAGCAAATAAAAACGTTACCAAACTAATATTTGAAGTCGCTAAAGATAAGAAAAGCCATTTCATTTACGAAATACCATGTAACGATTGCGATGGAATCCACATTGGTCAGACAAGCCAATACTTAAAAAAACGACTAAACATCCATAAATATGATAAAAAGAATGAAACACTCCTTTAACTACAACAATACAAATATTCCTAAAACCGAATTAAACACATAAAGAGAAAAATTCTTAAAATAATTTATATTAAACAAAACCCAAACAGTATTAACTCTAGAACCGATATAAAAAACTTCAACATAATTTACCATCCCCTAATAACCAAATAATATTTACAAAACTCAAAAAAAAAATCCAAACTAAATTTATACCAAAAATAATATTAGTAATAATAACAAAAAGCAGTAATATATTCTAAAACACACCAACGAACAGACTTAATTTAAAATCACCCTGGTAACAACTCCAAAAAATGCAACAATTTTGGATAAAAACCAAATTGCTTTGAATGACTACATATTATTTGTGCAAAATAATGATTGTGGAGAAAAAAGCTGTAGTCCCTAATTTTAAATATGTTTTTATATGTGTAAA
Organism: Listronotus oregonensis; assembly: GCA_019359885.1. Classification (NCBI taxonomy): domain Eukaryota; kingdom Metazoa; phylum Arthropoda; class Insecta; order Coleoptera; family Curculionidae; genus Listronotus; species Listronotus oregonensis. Next base: position 12,687 of record JAHBCN010009856.1, read on the forward strand.
TGTGTGTGAAAAATCCACAAATTTTCGCCACATAAAAAACTTTGTAGTATATTGACAGCAACAATATTATGTAAGTTTTACCTGTATAATGGTATGGTATTTTAATATGTTTTAACTTGATAGATTTATATGTATGTAGGTATCTAGGAGATGAGACTTTAATAATTGTTGTTATTTTAAACAGGCTCGGGAAATTTAGCCGAAACGTCAAAAAACAAACAGTGGACATGGTAGAATGAACAATATATGTATGTTTCGGTATGCAATCCGTTTGTCAGTAGATATGTTTCCACGACGTTTCGCCAACATCTCACTTGGCATTTTCAAGTAATGCTTCCTGGGTGGCTGTTCGACTTGAAATGACTGCTTTGATCCTTAAGATGTCCTTTAATACGGCTGCACAGGTTGTGCCTTGGTTCCGGTTTATTGGTTTTCATGCTTCGTTGGGTTTGTTGACTTGTTGTCGGATGTAGTTGGCCCGTTTTTATTTTTAAGTAAAGTTTTCCATATTTTGGGTATGTTTTGTGCATCGTCTCTTTTGTTCAGGTTGTTTGTGTTTCTATTTTAAGTGCTTCTCTAATGAGTCGTGTTTTATGGTGTTCTATTGTAGCTATTTGTTTTCTGTCTCGAAAGTTAATGGCGTGTCCAGTCTCTTGGTGGTGTTGGAACAATGCTGATGTTGTTTGTTTGTTCTTGACGATATTCTTGTGTTCTTGGACTCTGGTAGAGATTATTCTGTTCGAAGGGCTGGATTTAGCTTTTTGCCGACCATAGGCTAATATATTTTTGCCGCCCTAGTATGTCAATATTTTTTGGATATCGAAACAAAACAGTTAGCTTTAAAAAAATGTAAAGTTTTTACTAATAATTCTTATAAAAATTTGATAAACAAATTTAGCAAAAGTAAATCATACAGAAAATCAAATAACCGTTTTTTCGGCAAAATCATAAATTATATCATTCAAATTTACGATAATTTTTTTTTTAAATTAATCGTAAATTTGTCGCCCATAATATTTGCCGCCCTAGGCTTCAGCCTACTTAGCCTTTGCGTAAATCCACCCCTGTCTGTTTGTCTGCCCAATATATTTTTTGTCGCAGTCTCTGCAGGGTATACTAAACACGTACACTTCTTGGTTTTCTAAGGGTATGTTGTCTTTTGGGTTGCCTAGCAGTGGCGGCTCGTGGGTTAAAAAGTAAGGGGTTGCAATTCTAATGGTTCTTTAAAAAAGTAAATGAATAACCACAATAAACTTAATGTAAATAAATAGACATACAAAAACTGTAATAAAAATCATACAAGTAGCAACATATGTTACACATATACACATATAACCAAAATAACAAATTATACTTCAATAAATCGTAAATCAGCCTGCGAGATAAATAAAGGTTTGCAGTGGGACTGCAAACCGCATGCCGCTTATGAGACTAAATTCAGCGCCCAATGCCAAGATAGGCAACTCCATATACTTACGCGTACTGGTAATGAATCCAATTGGGTTTGCATTTTGATTGCAACCATCGCATCGGCATCGGCTTCTAGGATGCGACGCGATGCGATGCGCGATTAAATTAATGATATTTTAGCGACAGCAGTCAAGTTTTTTAATACTTTGGCTGTTATTTCGAAATAACAAATAAATATGGATGTTCGAATAAATTTTTAAAAAATCTGTAAATATGTAATGATTAATATACATATTTTTAAAATTTTATTTTAAACCTTTTTTGGGGGTTGCGCAAACCTGCAAACCTAAGGAGGAGCCGCCACTGTTGCCTAGTATGCTGTAAATTGTTGTTTGAGGCTTGTAGGTTGTGTTTATGTCATGTTTATTTAAAATCCTTCCAATTACGTCAGTTTCACCTTTAATGTATGGTACAGTTGTTTTTGGTTTAGCTATGTCTTTCTTGTCCTATGCTGTTGTATTTGTATTTTGATTTAAAACTTTGTAGTTGTTTTGTTTTAGGGCTGTGGTGGTTTTGTTAAGTTCTTCTTGCCGGTTTGTGAAATTGGTTAGACGTATAGATCTGGTGATAAGGGTATTGGCAACTGACTGTAGCTGTGATGGATGATGGTGAGAATCGGCATTCAGATATCTGTATGTGTGTGTGGGTTTAATATATACTGTGTAATCAACTGTAAGATTTTCTTTTCTGGTTATAAGAATGTCGAGGGATGGTAAACTCCTGTTTTCTTTGACTTCTAGTGTAAATTGGACCGAGGGTGGATGCGGATTGAAAACTGGAAAAATACATGTCCAGTATAAGTATGTGTAAGTATAATCTTTTTGTTAGTTTAATCTTATTATATCTAATTATTATATTGTCAATTATAAACATGCTTTTAGCTGAAAATCATGTAAGGTCTGCATCACCGTTAAGCTAATGTTACTTTTTCTGGTATTATAATATTATAATATGCTTCTTTATTTAGCTAAACCCCGCGTAAATTTTACATTTCGTTTAAACCCATATTTTTAGATACTTTTCAAAGTATTTTAATACCTTTTTTTAATTTTTTTGCTTCTGGTTTTCCTTAAAAAACCCGTGGTTAATTATATTATTTGCTGTAAGGCTTCTCTCCCTAGCTAGTATATTTTAGTTTTTTTTTTCATAGATTTAAAAAAAAACATGATTCGTAATATTGATCCCCATTTTTTCTATTGAATTATACAGTGTGTTGCGTTAAAAGTATGTCATTATTTTCGGCCCTTTTCAGGCTTTTTAGTATACCCAGTTTTATTATTATGGATAACCTAATAAAGGAAATATTATTTTGTTTACCTTTGCGATTCTACTGGCTAATAATTTCCGATAACAAAACTTCTTCCAAACAAAGTACATGCCATACTGTTAGGCTTTTCTAGCTGGCGTATTTGATTTTTTTTTTGAAAAATAAATGGATTTTATAAAATTTAAATCACTTTAGAAAATCCATTCTGTATATAATATACTTGTTTAAAGTTGTTTTTGCTATTGATTAAAGCAACATTTTAAAAATATTTGTTTTATGAATATAAAGCTATATTTCATACATGCAAGGAAATTTAAAAACTTTTGCAAAAATAGGATAATGATATTCTCTTATAGAGGATATATTATGTATTATGCAAACTTTAAGATATAGAACTTTGAATAAAAATAAGCAAACTTTTCCAAACTACGATTATACATTAAATATTTACCACTCCTGCTTTTGATACTTTATACTAAATGGTTTCTACAACGAATCTGTTGAACTTTGATACCACCTAATACGTGCAATGTGTAAGTATAAATTTTATAATTTTTTTCCACATTTACTTAAATAAAAAAAAAATGACTTGCAGTAAAACACGTTTAAAAAACGTTTTTTTTTGCATTTCCTTTTTTTATTTATGTATTTTAGTCCAGAAAGTATATCTTTCAACTTCAGTTACCTTTTGAAAAGAGAATTAAAGTTGTCAGATCAACAAAAATTTATATTACGCTTATATAAACGGAAGTTCTGTGTAATACATACACTATTTAACAAAAATGTTTTGAGATTTAATATTTTCCTTTTGTAAAGCTATAACAGTGGAACGTATAACAGAAGCAGTTATCATAAAAAATTATATGTAATTGTTTAAAGAGTTAAATATAAGATAAAATTGTAGGGCAGTGTCTATACCTTGGTAAGTACAGACATAAGGTGTAATTGTAATAATCTTTGACTAAAATATCTGGATATTGTTAACAAGTTAATATATTCTGCTAAAAAAAGTGTCCTTGTCTTCTTGTGTCCTAAAAAAACTATTTTATAATTATTACTGCACCTAGCATTTATGGATTCCACAGTTGGTAAAATACTCTCTATTACTTAATAATAATCTAATGGCAATGCTAACATTTACATTTTCCTGGTATTTGGTAAATGTACAAGTAACAAAAGGTAAGTCTTCTTAAAATATCGCCTTCAACAAGCCTTGAAAAATTGTAACCTTATATACATATGTGATACTTATTTAAAAAAAAACCTGCACTGCTTATTTTGGTCGATAGAGTTGGGTTCACATTAAAATAATTTACTACTTCATTGTCACGAATGTTATCTTGTTTTTGTATTGTTGTTATAGTTATTAGGTTAGGACTGTTTAAAACTTTCACATGTTTTAAAATTAGCTACAAAATTTAAAAATACATTTGGTTTGGTGCTTGCCACATGGGGTAAGTGTCAGCGTAATTGTTTACGGCTGTAAACACATTTCTATTGTCTGCACTATAACATTCCAAAGTTCTTCGTTGGTATAGGACATATTTAAAAATTTACTTTTTTAAAAGTTATGCTTGCTACACCTAACCTCTATAAATGTTACCTTCAAAAAGCCCTTCAACAAAGGTTACCTTATATAAGTAATGCTAATTTTTCTTTAAAAACCGTCTTGGTTTTGTCCTAGAAATATCTAGCACTGTACTGTTCATAGTTGCCACTTTCTACGTTAAAGGCGGTTTTCTGAAAGTCTTCCGCTGCCATTTCGATTTGAAGAAATTCATTTGCTTGGTGAAGAGTTGCAAAGTACCGGCATCTGAAAAGCTAGTCCAAGATGTCTGTTATTTTGGGGATTGGGTATTTATTATCAATAGTTTTCCCGTTAACCTTTCTGTACTACTATTCGCCATTTGATATTTCAAGAAGCAACGAGTTTTTTTTTTTTTTTTTGGTATTATCCATATACGTGACTAACTTGGTCTAATAATTTCTTGATCCAACATTAATGAGATTTGCTGTTTAACCTCTTCTTTGTGGATATGTAAGTTTCGATATGATCTTGTTAAGCTGGAATCTCATCTTTTGTTCATATGTGATTTGTATCTGGTTGATAAAGGTCAGTGGAGAATCTGGATAGTAAAAGATGTTAACGTACTTTTTACATAATTTTCTTAAATCCTTTTCTTCTTCTTGGTTGAGATAATCCAACCGAATTTTCTTCAAATAGTAAATGGTCTTTAGGTTCTCAGGGTAAAATATCCGCCATGTACAATTAAAATTTGTCCAGGTCAATTTCGCAGTTCTCTATTAGTTTTGTTAGGTCGACTTGTATTGCTTCAGTGGTTGTGTTGATTACTTCTGACTAGGCTGTAGTAAGAGGTTCTTTTATAGTTGATCCTTGCAATCTTTGTGTTGTCAGCATAATTATTTCCTAGTTTTGTTTGGGTTATTGAGTCGGGTTCTAGTTGGATGAAATAAAATTAGGTTTTTTTTGTTTCGTAATACTCACTGTGTAATACTGAGTGTTCGGTAAAAACTTTGGAGACTGGTAAATTTAGTATAGATTTTAGGAGCTTTTAAAAATCAAGGCCAATAAGACCATCAAATATTTTATGAAATTTAAAGAGATTTGGGCATCCGAATTAAACTCAGAAAATATAGTGATTTTGGTGCAGTAGTCTTGCGAGTGGTTTTGGAATATGGAAGTTACAACGAAGGGTTCATGTTGAATGTTATTTCAATAGTACTTTAATGCGTTATCAGGATTAAGAAAATAATTTGTAGCGCCGGTGTCGATTAGGAGCTTAAGAGGTGGATTAGAGATTGATATGTTTAAAAGCTTCTTTTTTGCTATGTAACTTAACTACTTTTCTTTCTTTACTCCTAATTTTTCTCAAAAATTTAGTTTTTTGACTTTATTCTCGAAGTTTTGAAAATATTCTTAGTTATAAGTATGTTGGATTTCTTGGTTGTTGTATCTCCAAGCGGCTTTTTCAAAGTAGAAAAACTTTTGTATTAACAGGTTTCATCCTGTTTCTCATTATTAAAAAGTTTTTCAAAGTATACTTAAGGTTAGATTGTTGTGGAGGTTGGAAGTTTGGAGCTTTGTTCTGTGTAACAGCTTTTAAAGTTGCACTTATAAGTGTTGGCTTTGGTTGGTGGACTGGTCCATACATTACGTTGGACAGGTCTATACGTAGATTGGCTTGGTTGGAATATGGGTGGTTGAATAACAGGCATAGTCTATTGAACGGTTGTGACTTTGGTCCTGCCAGAAAGGTGGCTTGTTGTTTGTAAAAGTCTTTTTTGCTTTTACGGTTTTATTGTGATTGTTTAGTTTGACGTAGTTTAATACGGTGGTGAGGAGGCTCATAATTTTTGCATTGAACTGTTATGGAGTTTTATTAGGACCTTGGCACAGTTTAATGAGGTCCCTGGTAAGTGAGTTTTTGTTTCTTTGGTCTGTCTAAGTGTTTCTTTGACAGTAGGCCAGCTTAGACTCCCATAGGTCGAGAAAACTTTTCTTACACGTCTTCTTAACTTGCTTAATATTCCTTGGAACGCCATATAGTTCCAAAAGCAGTTGACGTGGGTATTGTTCCAGTAGTGCTTCAACAGTCAAATTCTAGTGGTTAAAACAGAGGTAGTATGGGGGTTAGTAAGGGGTAAAATTTCGTTCAGACTAAGGGTACCAAGTTGTGAGAGTGTTCTTCTAACATAGATTATTTACAATATAAGGATGACGCCATCTTGCATTTTCACAAAGATTAATACCAAAACTTCACTTTGCTGGGACTAATTTGCAGTTAAATGCTAACTTTTTATGCAAATTTAAGCACTAAACACTATTACTTATCTTCGCAGGCAAACTTGTTAATTGTTTCCCGTAACATGAAAATTTAACATGAAAATTAGCGATTAAACTTTAAAAAATGACGACGAGAATCCAAGGGACCCATTCACTGTTATATCGACTGCGCCAGTTAAGGGTTAAAAACGTCACAAGTACTAATTTAAAAGACCTCTAATTAAATCTACATTATAATACACTTATTAATTAATCGAATAAAAGGAAAATTAGAATTAAACGTAATTTTATTTTAAGCCTACTATTTATATGTTACTTATTGCTTGCGTTGCACTTTTAGCTGGGTCAGCGATTACTGCAATTCTGCCGATCGAGTAGATTTAAAAAACTATAATTTACGCCTTAGAATCATATGTTAACACCTTCTTATACAACATAAAATATAAAGTAAAGAAGGGTTTCGTAAATATAAATAATATAAAATCTGTTTTAGAATAGTTTTATTAAATAAACTTCTAATAAAATAAATATAAGAACATCTACAGAGGCCCAAAAAAGTTGCTTGACCATTCTTAAAAATATTTAAACTCATCAGGTTGTTTTTCCTATATCTTAAAAATAAAGAAACATTTTTTTTTAAATTGTCAACACAAGATCTTATCAATTTATGGTGGTCATTTTGGGGTTGATGTACCTGCCTAATTTTGTGATTGCAAGGGCTTTTAAAAACCAATTTAACTTTAAAAGTATTTGTTCTTAAAAAATAAACCAAAACTGCCTTGTTAATCATTTGGTAAGAAAAAATGAAGGTTTTGTTGCCTTTTTACCCGTCCTTTTTTCTATGTTATAATAACAGGACAATTTGCATATAGAATCCAGCGAAATTTTACTTCTTGTTTTTTTTTCTAAGTAAAACGAGAGCCAAATTCATTCTGATTTTTGTTAGTATACGTTAGTAGTACAACCACAAATAATATTAATTTTAAAAAACCATTTCAAAAAATAATTTTTTTGAAAATCCTTAATTTTGACTTAACATAACTCTGATTGGGTTAAAGATAAACATCCCAAATTTCACAAATTGATGTTCTTGTGTGTAATGTAACTAGAAAAGAAAAAAATGTATTATGTATTGTACTAAGAAAAAAAGTAACAAAGAAGCAGTTTAGAGCAATATTTTTTGGCAGATTAAAAATATTGTTAGAAGTTTCATATTGCGCTTTCATATTTAATTTAATATAATATTATGCTTTACGTGGTCTTATTTTATGCCAGTATTGGGACCCTCTCTAATCATAAAAATATCTTGTAGAGACATTTAAATTTAGTTCCTCAAGAATCTTAAGTATGAAAGCGCAAAGTGTTCGTCAAAACCAAAATGGCCGCTGCTTAAGCTAAAAATGTTAAATAAATTGGTTTTTAGGTCCTTAGATATAGGGAAATGAAATAACCACTTTGCTTATTTAAAGCATTGAATTTTATGATTTTTTTCCTTCTCTGCAAAATAGGGCCTCTTACATTTTTTTTTCTCAATAAAACCTATTTTCAATATGGATACATAAAAATCAATACATAATTTAAATTATTTTTTATAATAGGATAAACTGTAGAAAATAATAAAAATATTAAAAATATGTAATAAACACACTTGTTAACTTTTTACTAACTTTATACTAAACACAACAATTTGGTTCACCGACACTGCGGCTTTTTCAGATAGAACAAAACTAGTTAATATCCAATTATATACTACTATTTAGGCAATTTAAGACCCTTTGAATTTGCGGAATTTCCCAATAATAAAACTTTACAAGGGGATCGTAAAAAGTTTTTACATTGCATGAATAGTAGAACCTATTTTTTTAGTTGTTAACTAATTTTGTAATATCTGAGAAAACCGCGGAGTCAGTGAAAAAATTGTTATAGTTAATATAATATGGGTAAAAATTTAAAAAGTTTGTTTGATTTTTACATATTTCGAATATGAATTTTTACAAGTTACAGCCAACTATATTCACTAATTAAAATATTTTAAAACAGTTGGTAAAAAAAAGAGGCTTCAAGTCCCTTAGTAAAGTGCTTTATGTGGTAGAGGCCTTTAGGGATGAAATCCCAGTTTACTTCATAACAATATACAGAGGTTATCGTTATTTTTATTTTAAGTACTTTTATAATATACGCGTTCAATATTGCATAATGGGTTTCACTTGTTTTGCTTTTGTAAAATGTATTGTGTATCCTATCTCTTGATAATGTTATAATAGATCTAATGTAGTATGATACTTTGTTTATTCTTAAGGACACAATCATAAAATATTGTTTGTGAAAAAAATTAACTGATAATCTTATAAAAAGAGTGACATCCAGTTAGCACAAAGATTCAAAACAAAGCTTTTTATTCAATTAAAAATAAATAAAAACTATATCTCATAAGCCAGTATATTAATAATATCTATTTTAAATCGACAAATGAGTTTTGTATGTTAAAGTGTTTTTAATTAAATAGAACAAAAAAAATGTGACCTCTTCTTTTTGATAATAATATTGTTTTAAGCTATTAAACCGTTTTTTACATATTGATAATAAAATAAGGTGGCTTTTAATTTGCTAAAAGTGGTTTTCAATAAGGCTAACTTTTAAAAACTTTAAATAATTTTTTATAATATATTTTTCCGTAGAATCCCGAATCGTCGTATTACACATTTTTATTAGCAATCAGGTTGACAAAACATTACACAACCGTCAAGGTTATACTAACCCTATGAGCGCCATAACTTAAGGGGCGTCACAAACGTAAAGATGAGAAATTTTTAAATATTCTTAAATCTCCATATCTCAATTAATAAATTCGGGAAATCATGAATGCACACCTCGAGTAAAACCGCTGAGTGAGATAGCGTTCGTGGCTCGCGCTCGCACTTTTCATGCATATTAAAAATGAGATTGACGGCGATTTTTAAATCACCGGTATATCGGTGACGGTGACTTATAAGTCGCCGCTTCTTTTAACTGCGACTGAAGTCGCTGTTTAACTTAAAAATTGTTATTATTGGGGTTTATAGTGTATTATTCGATAGTAGAAGCTAATAAATGTGATAAAAGTTGTTATTAAATTTAAAATTAATACATTTTGGTGATTTTATTTTATTTATTTATTTCCATAAATATATAGAGAAAAAAAGCAAAACAAAAAACAAACAATTAACCATACAAGGAAAAGCTGGCAAAAAGAAAACATAAAAATAATTGATTTAAAAACAACAAAAAAAAGCATCAAAAAAATTTTTACAAAAAAATTAATGTTTTTATTTGAATTTAAGAATTTGAGCTTGTTTGCCTTTTTTAAATTTATTCTATTTCGACGTAATTATTTGTCTCGCCTTTAAAAAAGTCGTTAAAATTTTATAGAATCTAGAATTCTATAGAATTGGATTATTTAGAAAAAATAGATGTAAATTTAATAATTAATTAATTCGCTTAAACCATAACCAGAAAAAAAGTCTATTATTTAATACATCAATTCAATTTATAATAATAATTATAATAATAAGTATAGTTGCCTGTGGATGCTATTTTTGTTAAAAATGTTTTTGATGTTTATTACAATATTTTTATCATTATAAATTATTTTAATTTTTTTATGTATTATATTGTAACGCAAATAAAATTAAATTTATTGACAAAAGAAAAAATAATAATTCAATGCTGTTTCTTTTTTATTTCCTATTATAAAAAATTATTTGAGATGCCGTCACTATTCTTGTTATCCTTAGGCTTCGTGTATTTTAAGTAAAAATGAAATGTAGGTTAACGGGAACTTTATTTAACAAAATAATTATATTTATATCTTTAATAAAATAAATAAACATATTTAAAAATTTCAATGCCTAGGCCCTAGGGCGCTAATTGGTTTATAGCCCAGGGCACCAAAATTTACAAAAACCGCCCTGCCAACCGTTTAATTCTTTCTATCATCAACTGAAGGGTTTAAAAGTCGACTAACCCCTGACGCCCGTGAAGTTTTCTATCGCCTTTTATAATATCGTGAAAGAGAATAAAAAATGACGGTTAGCTTTCAAGTAATAGCGGGACTTTATACGGACACTTTCTTTTTAAAGCTTCTTACGAATCCCTTTGTGTATCTCTTGCAGCTGTTTACTGAGCTGACTTACATAACCTTCTGCTGACTTCTCATTGGCAGAAGGTCGTCAAGTAAGAAGACAACTAGAAGGCACAAATCCGCTTTAAAAATGATGGTTTCTTAAATTGGAAAGCGGTAGGCTAATAAAAACGGCTAAATATAGTTGTCCTTGTAACTTTGTTAAATAGTTATCAAAAGTTCTGTTAAATCTCTCGACCATCCAATCTGACTGAGTATGAAGGAGTGTGATTCCGGTTTTGTGAAATGTCATATTTGCCTTGATAGGTATATATTTTACTTGGTAATCCATATCGACAAATTCAATGTTGAAACAATACGTCAAGAACAGTTATTTTTTATTGATTTGGTATTTTGTAATCTTCCGAACATTTTTCTTAGTAATCCCTCGTTACCAAGGTATAGCAATTTCCGGATTTACCTACTGAAAATGGTCTGCTATATCTATGGCAATTCTGTTAAAAGGTGCCTCCACATTATATTGCTTTATCTTACCATGACTTAGTGTTTTAGATTCCTTGCTGAAGGCGCAGTCCTTACAAATTCTACACCAGTCTTTTACATCTGCACAACTTCCCAGCCAGTAGAACTCTTCTTAAACCTTTTTAAGAGTCTTTATAATTCTAAAATGGCCACCTTCCATACCATTGTGCAAGGCTTGTAATAATTCAGGATTTTTTTTTGGTTGGTATTACTCTCTGATATGTATGACTTTTACCTTTACAACTTTCCCTTTCATAACCAAAGAACCCCGTTTGGTCCAGTAACCCTTATGTTTCGGAGACTTTAAAGCTACTTCCTGAGAAAAAAGTCATTCTAAATTTTTTGTTTTAAGCTTTACAATGTTTTTAAGATCTGCATCTTCTTGTCGTTCTTTTGAAAGCACTGTATGCGTCTTCTTTGGCAGTGAAATCCGTCAGGATTTTCTTGATTTTTACGTTTGCTACAGTACCTACCATCTTCTGGTCAAGGTCCTTTTGATAGGTTTTGTCCTATTCGATGATTAATTTTAAAATGTTATTCTTAAGCACGTTGTATCTGACCTTTAAGATTCTTGAACTAAAGCAACCATTTAAAAGTTTTTAAATATATATATATATATATATATATATATATATATATATATATATATATATATATATATATATATATATATATATATATATATATATATATATATATATATATATATATATATATATATATATATACCGGGTGTTTCAAATTCGAACTCTCACCATTGGGATCTCGGAAACTATAGGAGATACGAAGATGGTTAAATTGGGGCAAAGTTGGGCATTTATGTGACCAACAATATATCGTTTAGAAAGTTTGAAAATTCCGAGTAATTCCGGAGATATCCGGAAAAAAACGAAATTTTGGAAAATCGTTTTATTTTTTTCCTGGGTCTCTTTTTCAACGAATTCCAAAATAAATAATACATTTGCATTGTCACTTTTTCCGCTCTATCGAATGGTGTTCATAGTTTTGCAACTCGACGTTTCGTTTTTGCGTAACCATCATCAACTTTTTTTTTTCTTATGGACGCCATATGGGAATTCCACAAATTTGATTGGCCCTTTTTATCACATTTTCAACGATGTATCCTAAGTTACCCTTGTTGTCTGGAAAATCCGAAAAATTAACTAGAATATTTTTATAGCGTAGTTGGCTTTGATTTCTCAAATCGGTGACGTGTAAATGACATTCTGTGTTTACTGTCAGTTGTGGTGTCGTTAAAAATGAAATTCACCAATGAAGAAAAACGAGATATGGTAAAACTTTATTACAAGAATGATTGGAACAGTGTGAAAACATCGGAAGTGTATCATAACTCGTATCCCGAGAGACGACAACCTCATCGAACTTTATTCAAATTATTGGATAGAAACCTCGCTGAGTATGGTTCGTTTGAAAAGCCCAGACAAAAATATGGGGACAGAATGGATGAGGAAAGTAAAGAAAACATCGTAAATGAGGTATAATTAATGTTAACATTCGTTTTAGGACGCAAAGTACCTAATCGATTATCTATTCGGAAAAAATGTTGACGAACGCGGCAATTTTCAAATACATACCGGGCATGCGTCGACTTTATGACTTAGTTCGAATTTAGGAATTAGTTACTTTGCGATCAACTGTAAAAAAATATTAAACCGTTTATGAAAAACTAATGCATATTTTGTAGATAAATACGAATCCAGGTAAATCCACACGCCAGATACACACTGATTTGGATGTTTCTTCGCACACGTCTGTTTGGAGAGAGATCAGGAAAAGTGGTTTCAAATGCTACAAAATCCACATATCGAAAAAACTGCACCCTGGTGATTCTGAAAGGCGATTACAATTTTGTGATTGGCTACAAAGGCGACCCGATTTTCCTGCTTTTCTAGAAAATGTTATTTGGACAGATGAGAGCACTTTCACCAATTGTGGAATATTTAATCGAAACAATGAACACATTTGGAGCATAAACAATCCCCGGCAGTTTCGAGAATTACGACCCCAAGTGCGATTCAGTCTTAATGTCTGGGCAGGCATTTATAAAAATAGAATTTTGGGACCTCATTTTTTCAACGGAAATTTGAACGCTGAAATGTATTATCAGTTTTTGACGTCAACTTTTGAAGACTATTTGGACGATTTACCATTAGCAAACTACAACAGTATTTGGTTCCAACACGATGGTGCTCCACCTCACAACACAAGACAAGTATCTGATTATCTTTCCTAAAGGTTTGGTGACAGGAGGATTGGGAATAATGGACCGGTAAGATGGCCAGCTAGGTCTCCAGATCTCAATGTCCTCGATACATTTTTATGGGGTACGTTGAAAAACCGAATTTATGGGCAAGGCGAATACCAAAATATCGAGGAACTTCAACTCAACATCGTTAAGGAGTTTGGATGATTAAGAAGGAGAGAAATAAATCGCGCAGTTAATAACATACAGAGAAGAGTGGCGATTTGTTTAGAAAATGACGGGCAGCATTTTGAACATTTGTTATAATTTTTTAGTTCTAGTTTTTAGTAATTTTCTGTTATTTAAACCATTTGGTTGTAATTTTGTTGTCTAGAAAACGAACCATACTCAGCGAAGTTTCTATCCAATAATTTGAATAAAGTTCGATGAGGTTGTCGTCTCTCGGGATACGAGTTAAGATACACTTCCGATGTTTTCACACTGTTCCTATCATTCTTGTAATAAAGTTTTACCATATCTCGTTTTTCTTTATTGGTGCATTCCATTTTTAACGACACCACAACTGACAGTAAACACAGAATGTCATTTACACGTCACCGATTTGAGAAATCAAAGCCAACTACGTTATAAAAATATTCTAGTTAATTTTTCGGATTTTCCGGGCAACAAGGGTAACTTATGATACATCGTTGAAAATGTGATAAAAAGGGCCATTCAAATTTGTAGAATTTCCATATGGCGTCCATAAGAAAAAAAAAGTTGATGATGGTTACGGAAAAACGAAACGTCGAGTTGCAAAACTATGAACACCATTCGATAGAGCGGAAAAAGTGACATTGCAAATGTATTATTTATTTTGGAATTCGTTGAAAAAGAAACCCAGGAAAAAAATAAAACGATTTTCCAAAATTTCGTTTTTTTTCCGGATATCTCCGGAATTACTCGGAATTTTCAAACTTTCTAAACGATATATTGTTGGTCACATAAATGCCCAACTTTGCCCCAATTTAACCATCTTCGTATCTCCTATAGTTTCCGAGATCCCAATGGTGAGAATCGAATTTGAAACACCCGGTATATATAATTTTATGAAATCATTGCAATTCTGTCAAACAAAACTAATTAATGTATCGATATTGTGAAGAAGCTTAAACGTTATAGCTTTTATTTATTTTTAATTTGGTCGCAGCTCCTGTTTTTGGCCCTTATATAAATAAAATGCAACATTTTTTTATTGGTTTGTTAGTTTAATTTTTACCCGACAACAGGCTTATCCTATAGTTATACAAATTTACGTTGGTATGTCCATATTTTACAGATAATATTTTTAGTTTTTTACTTGCATCTGTTTTTCAAATATTTCTTTTAATTTATTTACCATTTTTACCAATAGTTTTGTTTGTTCCTTGTTAAGTTTAACAAATTAATAATAAAATATTAAAGTATTTATGGCTACCTATATATGATATGTATTGGTTATACTGTTATGCATTCAATTCGAATAATTTGCCACATGAACAATACTTATACGATAAAAAGTTGCTACATAAAGCTTCGTGAAAACCAAATGATAAATTTTAAATTGATTTGATATATGTATTTAATAAATAGTCATTCAAGGTAATAAAGCCAGGAGCTATTGTATGGAAAATATCGAACAAAATCATAAAGCCGAGTAAGGCTAGCTTGCCAATTAAACATTTCTGTAAATCACAAATTATGCCCTATTTAGAGTAAGTTAAAAAGGGAAAGGGAAATACCCAAAATACTTGAAAATAAATATAAATTTATAAAAAACTGATCTTATTATCAACCGAAACAGGGGTAAAGTAAAGGTTTTTAAGAAATATATATAAATGTGTTAATACTATACTATAGCTTGTACAGTATTAATACATTTATATTTTTTAATTGTTTAAATATTCCACTTTCTGTTGCAAGTTTAAAGAATCGTTTGTATGGAAGTTATTTTTTTTAATAACGCAGCCTTTATTATGCGAACCAGTAGTATCCCGTGTTTATCGCCTAGGTGCATAAACCTAATGAAAGCCACCCTAAGAGACAGTAATCAATCATATTGATAAAGGTCGTTTTATCTTGCGGGTATATTAGAAAAGTTGGTATTCATGAAAATTCTTACAAGTCCACTAAAAAGGGGTATTTATATTAAAGTACATATTTTATGTTAGCGTAAGTAAAATATCATATTAAATATTTTGTAAAAAAGGTATAGTTTGTCACAAAGTATACCGTGTTAGCTTTTGCCTTTATGTATGAATTATACCTGCCGACAACAATAAAACTGCGGATCAGTAGGTATAAAAGGACAGAACATTAGGGACGGACTCTAATAATATAAAGATTTATAATTTATTGCTCATATATGTATGTATAATCTTACAATTACATTAAGAAATTAAATATATTATAATTTATTATACTGGGACTTAAAGTAGGTGTAACATTTTCTGCTCTGATTTTTGATTTTACTTGGTTTCACAAATGCTCTATGGGGTTAAACATACAGTGATACGGAGGGAGACGTAAGACAGTATGCCCATACATATTGTTTTTTAATTGCATATTATGAATTAAGGACTTCCAAAAGTTGCGCTTTTTTGTAACTAATTTCAAAATAAATATCATTTTTTAACAAATATTCCTGAATTTTAGTTTTTGAACTTGATGAAGCAGGTGCTTTGCGTAGCAGACGGCTGTCGTAGCTTGCGTTATCCATGACAATAACAATAATTGTTTGAAATATTTTTTAAAAGATAATTTTAACACCGATTTTCAAAAAGTTCTGCACTTGTATTCTTATAATAATCCAAATTAGAATCCTTAATATTCTTTGCAGACAACAGCAAGCAGTTTGGGACAAATCCATCTTTTGAACCAGCGTGTATTATTGTAATGCGTTTTCCTTTATTTGAAGGTAATTAAATATCCAAGTTCGTAATCTGTGCGATTGCATTACTACTTGTCTTTTGTCTATTTTGCGGTATTTAAATCCCATTTTACAAACAACTCTATGGAGGGCGGCACTGTTAATATTTATATTGGTTTTGTCTTCTTATAGCTTCTTTTTCAGTTTATCCAAGTTAGGAACAACTCCGTTTTCATATAGACAATATATTTTCCTTTTTATAATGTCCTGATCACTATTCGGTGGGATTGAAAATCACTACGTTTTTTTCTTTCGTTCAATTCTTCACTTATAATTATATCCCTTATCAATGATATTGGAGTTTTCGTAAGTAGACAGGTTTCTTTTAAAGCTTCTTGCTTAATTAGCTCTCTACTGATTAAAGTTTCATACACATTTTTACAACCTGTTTTGCATCTAATGACAATTGGTTTCTACGCGACATAGTTATATTCTCGTAAAACAACTTTTTTCGAAACGCACAGTAAAAACGGTTATTCAACACAGCCACTAAAGTATAATGTACTAAAATCAATACTCAAGAAACACCTGGTAGGTAATAGTAGTTTGTAAACAAGTACTTTACTTGGGTCATTTTTTACAGTGTCATGAAAGCTTTTTTCTTTTTTATGTAAAATCAAGAAGCCTGTTCTAAAGCAATATTTGTGCTTTGAGACCACTTTTTTAGATACCAGCAAACACTTCCTTAAAGAGGGTTAAAAATCAACGTTGGCATTTGTAAACTGCTACTTTAGAACTTTGGTCGTAAATAAATAAATGTATGCATTTGGTAATTTTTTATTATGTTATAAATATTTTGAGTCTGGCAAATAAAATCAATAAACACATATTTGACAAATGAGAATAGGCAACTATGTAGTGCCTAATTGCTCCAAAATATTGCTATTTTTTCCCGAATTACCCTGTATATAACTACATGTAAAATGAAAAGAAAAATATTTAATAGAAAAAATATTTTGCAAGCTATATTTTGCCAACATCTAATCTAACATAAAATAGAAACATGATTAAATTTTAAAAATATTAACGTATAAAATAGTAATTCAAGGAAAAATTACTTTAATAAACACCCAAACGTAAAATAAGAAAATATACGTTTATTTATTAAGCACAAAGTAAAATTTACTCATTTTTCTGTAAAAGACAAG
Source organism: Listronotus oregonensis (assembly GCA_019359885.1). Taxonomy (NCBI): domain Eukaryota; kingdom Metazoa; phylum Arthropoda; class Insecta; order Coleoptera; family Curculionidae; genus Listronotus; species Listronotus oregonensis. The sequence goes on from JAHBCN010009856.1 coordinate 30,190, forward strand.
TTTCTAAAGTTTAGGTAACAAATAAAGTAATCAACACTAAAAAGATGCTCTTTTTTGGATCTGCAAAACTTTGCTCAAGTTTTGTGCCATAATTTGTAAAATGAGATATCGATCATATTTCTTAATTTTGTGACTATGGTATCTTAAAAGTTAGAAATAATAAAATTTACTAACTTCTTAAACATTCATGGCTCATTAGTAGTAATTAAAAAGTAGAATAATGAACACGATTTAATTACATCACCTTTTACTAAAAGACAGTCTATAAGCTTATTTAAAGTATAACTTTTAATAAAAAGACAATTGGATATAATTTGCCAATGATAAAATATTATTATTGGTAATCAATTTAATAAGTACTTAAAATTGGACTTTTTAGTTATTACCTGACCTAAAAGCCTCATTCTAAAATGTAAAAGGTGAAGAATGCGTAAAATTGTATACCATGTATATTAGACTGGTCCAGAAAAATCAAATGTTTTTGATGTTTTATGAAACTACCAAAATATTCTTAGTATTCAAGATGACTAAAAAACTTATCGTCAAAATTTGAGCCCTTAATCGCGGATTTTAATTTTTTAAACCCGTACGCAGCTTTCGCTTAGATCTTTTTAACAATATATTTAAAAAATAAATGTATATACAAATTTTTGTAGCAAATTAAATTTCCAACAAAAATTATTAAATTGAAAATTTTCGTCAGAAAACTCGTTTTCACGTAATTTTGCCTTAAACATTGATCCGATTTTATGATTTGATTTTTTGACTTAAAAATTTTGTAACTGATAAACCAGCTTGTTTGCTAAGAGAGAATGATTCATTACTTTATAGGAAATTCAATGCTCTACAAAAAAGATATGTTTACATTTTTCGTTAAATTTACTCATTCAAGAGTTATTCAAGGTTGAAGTTTGAATAAAAATGTATGTATCTTTTTTTTTGCTTTTTAATGGGTTAATTTAAATAATGAGAAATGTAAAGAGACTTTTTCTGTAAAACATTTAATTTTCAATAAAGTAATAAGTCGTTCTTTCTTTGGAGCAAGTTGGTTTATCAGTTATAAAAATTTCAAAGTTAAAAAATCAAATCGTAAAATTGGATCAATGTTTAAGGCAAGATTACGCGTGGAAACGGCTTGTCCGACGAAAATTTTTAATTAAATAATTTTTGTAGGGTATTAAATTTGCTAAAAAATATGTATAAACATATTATGATTTTCAGATATATTGTTAAAAAGATCTAAGCGAAAGCTGCGTGCGGGTTTAAAAAATTGAAATCCGATATGATAGACCAGTAAATATCATGATTTGATGCTTAAATTTTGATGATTAGTTTTTTTAGTCATCTTAAGTAATATTTTAAAAGTTTGTAGAAAAACAAAAACATTTGACTTTTTTGGCAATGTTACTTTTGAAAGCCAGAAGAAGATATTAGTTTTCTAATTAGGTAAGGGTATAGTTATATTTAGGATGCAAAACAGACAAAACAGTAAGCGCTACAAATTCGATGCAAACCTTTGCTCGATTGTCCAAATGAAGAAGGTAGTGTAATTCTGATTTTGAAAACAAGCGCAGGTCAATGCAGATATCTCTTTCACAAGACCTTAAACTTATCTTGGATTGGGGCGCCAAAAATCGTGTTCAGTTTAGTGCCTCAAAAACACAGTCATGTTCGCTGTCGCGAAAAAAGTCTGCGAATGCTCATCCCTTACATATGAGCGGCCAAGTTCTGCAGAACAAAGAGTCATTTAATCTAGTCGGCGTTACTTTTGAGAATAACCTCAACTGGCAAAAACACATTTCATCCATAGCTTCGACAGCTTCAAAAAAATGGATTCCTCTTTCGAGCCAGAAAATATTTCTTTTCTTCCAATCTGTACACTCTGTATGTATCCCAAATCAGACCCTCTTTAGAATATTGTTCTCATGTCTGGATAATGGCGTCCCCTACAACACTTAGCATTCTGGACTCCATTCAAAAAAGAGCTGTTCGTTTTATTAATGATCCAACGCTCACAGAAAGGCTTCCTCTTCTTGCCCATCATCGAGCTGTAGGGGATCTGTCGCTCTTCTATAGGTATTTTCACGGCTTCTGCTCAGAGGAATTGGCCAGTATTATTCCTTCTCTGGCAGCTCCCAACAGAGCAACACGTAGTGCAAAGTTTTATGCATCCTTTTACAGTTCAGTTAGAGAGGCCCCGAACTTCCCGCTTTCTTCGTTCCTTTATTCCTAGAGTGTCAAGACTATGGAACCTGTTGCCCGCAGAAGTTTTTCCTTCTCCTCCCAATCTCCAAAAATTTACGTCCCGTGTGAACAAACTCCCTCTCACCACACTGAAGACACCCACGGTACGTTAGTACTTAGGCATCAGCCTTCGTGGACTGTCCCAAGACAAAAAAGTCATTTGCTTAGTATTGTTTGAATTAAACAAAAAACTATATATCTTAATGCTATTTTTGTAAAAAAACAAAGCTAGTTAAGAATGCCTGTGCCGTTTTCTCCATATAAATATAGTCCTGACTTGGAAGACTTAGATCAAAGGCGACGATCTGTCAATTTCTAAGCAGCTCACTTTCTTTCCAAACTGTTTGATAAAAAAACACACATAAACTTAATTAAATGACCTTAATTCAATTTACCAAAAAAGGCAAAATAATTGGACTTCTGGTTACAACAGTGGATCTTGCTTGATGACCAACTAAAAGTCACTATTCAGAAGTCGCTAAGAGTGTCTTATGTAGGGTTGCCAGATGATAATTTGATAAAGGAGGGCTAATAAGTCTAAAAGGAAGGACTTTTTTAAAAAGGGAGGACATTAGCAATTTAACCATGATTTTTTAATTTACTTTATTTTAATCATATTTAGCCGAGCTGCCAATTTTTTCAAGAAGACTTAATTTTTTAACAAATATTTATAAAAATCTTCACAAAACATAATTTAAAGTCGTTTTGATCAAGAATCAAAAATTTTTACTGACTCCACACTTAGTCCATATCTCTCTTTGCTCCACTGAGTATTATTCAGCGAAAACACTCTTTCCACATTTGCGTTATATTATGTTATACAAACAAAATCGCTTATCTTATAAGTTCTAGAAACATTCAATGTTTTTAGCATAGAAATAAGTTGCCCGTTATTTATGCAACTTCAAATCATAATACATAAATGTATTTTTCATCACCATCTGATTTCGATTTAAGAAATGAAGTCAGGTGCCAAAACTGATCATGAAGTTTAACATCGT